>VMBQ01005612.1:0-28410 GCA_007657795.1 Dreissena rostriformis | reverse complement strand
TTTAACAATGAACACGTTTAAAGGATTACAATTATAAATTGACGACATCCAATGACCCTCGATTACTGTCTTCATTTAAAATAAACAAAGGTGCTGGGTGAGCAACTTTTAAAAACGAACCATCTAAAACCAATCAGTGAATGTTGATCACAAATAGTAACATACAATTATGAAATAATATGACCGATGACCATCGTCTACTGAGCAATTTAACAAATAAATCACAATATAGTAGGTAAAAACTAAGGTAAACAGCATTTAATAAACCAAGACTGCACTTTAAACTTTGAATATACTTATATGGTATATAGGTAAATATCATAATCAACACGTGGTTACGGTAATCTGCTCTTAAATGTCAAAATTCAAACGAGGAATGTGTGCGTATATTCCGTATTATAAATAAATTCAAACTTCATAGAAATGTTTGTTTACGTATAGAGCATGGCATACATTCGATAATATGAAATGTGGTATGTGTCTGTATTATTTGCAAAGACTTGTTTTCATGAAAAGAAGAACTTTAACTCAAACGATTATGTTATAGCTGTATTGAACAATTTGCTCAAATCAATCGCCTCATCAGACATGTCGCATTTGTTTCACATTTATCTTTCACATTTATACAAAATCATAATCATATTCCAAAGGGATAAGAAAATGTTTCGGTAATTTGTTTTTAATTTACGTAAGTACATACATTTTTATTTATTGCCTACAATTCGAAAACGAACCAAACAAATTCCCAATAATGTGATAAAAAATGTCTGGTACTCTGTGGAACATTGTTTCTGTCAACAGATATACACGCTCCTTATTCATATGTGATACTCATTTATATATTAACCATATCAGTATAATCATATATACACTGGTATTATGTGTTACATTGATTTATGCTATATAATATCGGATGGGATTTAACTTTATTTAAGACTTGAATGGTGATACGAAATGTTCGCTGTCCCCATGGACTTCGTCAATGTCTACTTTTTGTTTCTGTCTTAATTAATTCATACACACTCAGGCCTTGTAAGAACACGCCCATACGGCCAAAAGCCCTTATTTGTCCATTAATTTGATTCCACAACATGTTGAAAATAGAAACCGGATGCATGGTCTGGTTACATCCGAACTCGTTTTGATACGGTAGCATGTTCAAAACCACACATTTCGCTATAGAATAGCACGCACCGGTGGAGTTCTTCTTTCAATACATTAATAAATAATATCTCAGGGGTCTACAGTATTGACATACATTCTACATACCGGTATGAAATCAATAAAAGGTGTTTAGAATATATGAAATGTCTCATGTTTATGTTCAACTCAACTGTGTGCTACTGATAATGTTCACAGTATGAGATTGTATCGTGCCAAGAGTAGGTAAATCGATCTCTGGCACGTCTAATTCCTCACAGCGATTACCTTCCCTGCGGTAATTTTGATGAGCTCTGCTCAGAGCCAATTTAATCTCTGCGCGGAGTTCCGTTCATATTATTCACAGAGGTTACTTCCCATATCCAGTTCAACCATTAAGTAATCTCCCTCCCCCTGAAAATGCAGTTAAGGAAATTATAATACGAGTGGTCCTCAAATTAGTAAATAAATGTAAGGGTCCCACGAATTTACTTGTAGGGTCCCACTGTTCGATAAAGATTTTTAACTCTGCTTGTGATTTCCACCATTTCATTTTTACAACTTTTCGCACTGATATTGTCATCCAAAAACCGAAAAGATCAAACTGTTTCTTTTTGGAAAAACCGGATTTAATTTTCTCTTGCTCCGAAAATAAGCGTGTAGACCTTGCGAAAACTTCTTTTTAAGCAGTTGTGAAACAAAAGCACCTTTTCTATAAATAACAGAAAATAATGTATACATCTATGTAAGAAAACGATAAAATGCTGTATAAGTCAGAAAAAACTGACTGTCTTTCTCAAATTTAATAAAAAAAAACAAACTGCCTTTAGCCGATTGACTGAATCAAATATCACTCGAACTAACCACTATACCATTAGAAAGCATTTTTCGTTGTGATTATTAATTGCATGATATCCCGAAATTAAATTATAAATATAAGTAGTACATGGAAGAGCGTGGTCTCTACATAGCACATATGATATGATTGTGTTGCATGTGTAGAGAATATTTATTGGTTTCCGAAGAATATCGTTCGCAAAAAAAAGAAAAAAAAATACATATGGACGCTTCACGCAGGATACAGGCCTTTGAACACCACTGTGTCCGACTACCAACTAGTACGTCCGGAACATGACAGCACCACTTGTTGGCCCCTCCTGGCGACTGTCAAACGACGACAGATGGCTTGTTTTTGACACGTCACCAGGCACGACTCAATGTGCAAGACTGTCAAACACCATTTCAACTCGAAGATGGCGTAGCGAGTGTGAAAACAGCCTGTTGAATAGTTTGTTAGCTGATTTGCAACAGACTGGATTTCGAGGGGTATTTATATTTGTAAGTGTTAACTTTGTTTAATTGTGATTGAATGCGATTTGCAATTACAGTTAAATGACTGTCAACCCGAAGTATGCATGCTTGCAAAGTGTTTTCGATGTAGCCAGATCGATTCTAGTAAATGTTTTTTTTTAAGTTGGCTGTTTGATGAACGCATTACGGTAGACGTTTGTGAACATGCATTGATTTATTCCTTTAGAAGAAAATCTGCTGCGTTGTTTGACACCACGATTTTGTAAACCAGTTGAAAATTGATGGAGCAGTTAGCTTTGGAAACGGGCTGGTGTGTTGAGATCAGCATTTCAAGGGTCTAAGTCACATACCTTGTCATTAATATAAGTTAAAAAAAAATTGTTGACTCATTTTTTGTTTTGTTATTGTGTATAACAAATTGACAATGTTGAGGGTTTTAGGACGGGGTAGCAGCTGGGGAGGGGGATAGCANATACATTTCCCAAACTCTTTGGGGGTATTCTAGATTACGTTTTCAATCCTCTATGCTTAATTCTATCATATTCGCTGAATTAACTATTGAGTTTTAGATTTTTTTTGCTATATTCATCATACACTCCGAATAAGCACACAGGTTAGTCGAGAAGCTGCACATGTGGACACAATGCACAATGGCCATGATTTACACTTAGTTAAATGCAGCACGTACTATAGGATAAACATTACTGTAATAAAATAGTTGCATAACAAATACTTCTTTGACAATTTCTTAAAATGAAGAAAAACCTATCCACTATCTCATATATGATTTTTTTTCTTCGTTCCTGAACAACCTTACTTGCTTACAACCTTACGTGTTTAAAACTGTTAAATGGTTATTCAAATATTTGTTTTAAATAACATTTGTATATCTAATGTGCCCGTTATCCGATATAAAATCTAAAAACGATTGCATCTTTAGAACTATTAAATTAATATAAAGGAAAAAAGTGGTCTAGGTCAATATACAAAACACTGTCATATTGATCTGTGAGATAGGAACTATGACGCACAATAAGGGTTTAAAGGGACTTGGTCAGCGATTAGGCCTTAAGAATTAAATTATTGGATAAAGATACAAACATTGATGCTTTCTATGAACATACAAGCAGCAAATGAATGAAACGAATTCTTAATGATTATAATGATAATGTCTGGTACTCTGTTTATGTCAACATTCATACACTAATATTATTTATATACCATTGCACTATATCATTTAAGCACGGGTATTATTTGTTCTATTGATTTAGCTATTGAATGTCAGTGGGGATTCAAATTTCAAAGACTTGAATGGTGATACAAAATACTTGTTGTCGACCATGCATTTCTTCTGTGTCTACTATATATCTCTTCTAGACGCGTTACAGTATTAAGAATTAATTGATTCTTACACGCCAACACATATGACCTTACACCCTTATTTGCCAATTTATTTGATTCCACAACATTTTACTAACTAGAAACCGGATACTTGATTTGCTAAAGCCTCTATAACGCACAAAATCTACGGAAATTTCGTTAAAAGTTTCGTAAAATAAAGTTAACACATTAACATTTCGTGTTACTTATAGCAAAAGCCAAAATTTCAACACAAGATGCGGTCTGACTGGTAACATAGATTTAACACGATACAAAATGCTATTTTTTTCTGGTACAATATATTCAACACATGTTCATGACCCATTTTAGTGTTCGCGTGTCGTATGAATAGAAATCCTTGCGGAAAATTGAAGTGGACTATAATTATATTGTGCCTCCAAAAATATAAAAGAGCATTTTATATCTTGTTAAATCTATGTTACCTGAACGCATTTAGCGTTGACGTTTTGGCTATTGCTATAGGGAACACTGATTGTCTATAGATGTGTTAACGTTATTTAACGAATTTTTTTACGAAATTTCCGTTTATTTTCCGTTTATTTTTAGCGTTATATGGGCTTCAACATCCGAACTCGTTTGATACGAAAGCATTTTCAAAAGCACACATTTCGTTATAAAACAGGACGCACCGGTGGAGTTCTACTTTCAATAAATAAATAAATAATATCTCCGGCGACTACAGTATTTATCTGCATACCCGTAGGAAATCAATAAGTAGTGATACGTATTTGATAAATCATATTGTTTTTATTTTTCAACTCCTCTGTGCATTACTGATAACGTTCAGCGTACGAGATTTATTTCTATCTCTGGTATTAATCGAATTCCTCACAGCGGTTACCTCCCCTGTCTTATTTTCATGAGCTCCGATCGAAACCAGTTTAATATCCAGGGGTTAATTTCCACATCGTTTCAACCATTCAGTAATCTTATTCCTTCTCAAACTGCAGTTAAGGAGTGGTCCTCAAAATAGAAAATAAATGTAAGGGTTTTGCGAATTCACTTGTAGGGTCCTACTGTTCGATACCGATTTTTACCTCTTCGTGTCTACCATTTTATTTTTACAACTTTTTTCATTGACATTGTCATCCGAACAGATCAAATTGTGTGTGTTTTTGTAATGAAAACCGGAAGTAGTTTTATCTTGCTCATGAAATGAAGGTGTAGACTTTGCAATTAAACGCGAAAACTACTTTTAAAGCGGTTGGAGAAAAGAAACCAACGCACCTATTCTCAAAATAATAGAAAATAATGTTTACATCTATGTCTGAAGACGATGTTCTGTTCTATAAGTCTGGATAAACTGCCTGTCTGTCTGAAATGTCAAGATAACAACTGTCTTAAGCTGACTGACGGATTCAAATATCTGTCGATTAGACCATTTCGAATGCTTTGTTGATTGTGATTATTAACCCATTTATGCCTAGCGTCTAGAAAAAAGGCCTTGGCAAACAGCGTAGACCCAGATGAGACGCCGCATGATGCGGCGTCTCATCAGGGTCTGCGCTGTTTGCTTAAAGGAATTTCTGTAAGAAATATTCTTTAATGTCATGTTATAATAAAAATGCAATTATAAATTATACATACAACTAGAATATGTAAGAGCGTGGTCTCTACAAACCACCTATGGTATGACTTAGTTCTAATGGGGATATTTGTTGGTTTCGGTAGATTATTGATTGTTAGTCACAAGTGACCAGAATTGATTTGTTTAGTTAGACAAGCGACGTAGAAATGAGCGGAAATATTTATGTGTGCGTTCAATCATCATGAGCATAACAAAATAACCGATACATATGTTACAATAAATTGTTGCATGTTTAACGGAAAAGATACTAATAAGCGCTACTCATAAGCCCTTGCTCCATTATCGAACCATTTTATAAGAATTGTTATCGTTTGCTTACATTTTTAAAGTGGTTTAAAAGGAGAATTTCACTGGAATAATAACGTTATAGCGTCAAAAGAATTACGTCAATTCACACTTTTAGAGTCGGCCATCCTTGAGGAGGTGTTAACTATATAAATTCGGTGACCTGGAAAGTAGGTCCAGCAAAACAGCTGTTTGCTTAAAGAATTTCTGTAAGAAATATTCTAAATATAGAAATAAATATACGAGACATTCCTAATTTTGAAAATAAATTGATCCAATTTACAAGGATGAGAGAGTCCACTAGGCATAAATGGGTTAAATGTATTTTATCTGTTAGAACCAGTGAGTCGTCAATTTTATTTTAATCTTATTTATAGCAACTAAAACTATAAACCTCATGTGCGGTACATACACACCATACACCACATATTTTAAAGCTTTGTTGTTGAATACATTAAGCAGCATTTCCGCCATGTTGAAAGCAGCCAAAAGTTATATTATTTCGTTTGTTTACATGACGACTTTGATAGTGTCGTGGTGTCGTTGTTTCCATAGGCATTGTATACTGTTATTTTCAAAATTAATACTGAAACATGCGAAACTAATGGGATACATCGAATAACAGATAAGTTTATTTTCCCGTCTCGTACTTTGATTTCTTTTAGCCTCGCTAAATATTTGGTTGAATTGTCAACGGTTTGTGAATCCTACAAAGAACCATAAGGCGTGAAAAAAAAACTTGCCTGTTACCACTTACTCAAATTGTTTGGGGTATTCTAGGTTGCGTTTTTGATCGCCTTTGGTAAGTTTAATCATATTCGCTGAATTGCCTTTCAATAAACTAAAATCAACTTAAGAAACGTTGTTTAAAAGAAATTGAGATGTATGTAAGTCATGGTGTATCCTTATGGGGATAAATCATGTATCGTACACAAGTGAACAAAAATGAAGTTTCGCCACCGATCCCATCTTTATTTTCCTGGAAAAATTAGTGAAAACAAATAACATTTTTTTGGCATAACTTCTTTTCAACTGCAAGTCATATCAAATATCACTTATCCCTTTGAACTGTATTATGTACAATTGTAACTGATGTCGAAACTAAACAACTGTAATCGAGATTGTATCAGCTTTTTCCCCTTTTTTACATTTGTTCTTTTTCAGAAGTATAATTTCTCAATAAATAATTCTCGATTTGGCGTTTTCCATTTATCAAGAAAACGCGATATGGTGTTCAAAAAGCAAAACAAACTTAATGTCAAAATTGTGCGTGTTTTATAAGAAGCAAATCAGAGCATTTTTTTTACTCCAGTATTCCAGTATTGATTGAGCAGGCATTTCGAAATGTCATCAGAAAAGAACACTAAAAGGAAAACTAATAAAAACTAATAAGTTGGCTGTCAAGTGCATGTGACCGTGTTGAAATGTTTAAAGCCACTCTTGTGCTATAGAGTCAATTCACGCAGCGCCCAATCAATATATCATCTGTATGACGCATACCCTACCATGATGCCATTAGCGGCCAACCGAGGACGCTGGCGATAATTAAGAATCAATTATAAACCACTTCTATTGTGCGTTATTCTATGAGCGCCCGAGCGGAAGTTGAGCAATATTGGAACATCCGCCACGGGGACCTTTAAAGTCTGCTCGGAGTCATGGAGGCATGAAGGCATGTTCAATATCGATCCGCGACACACCGGCTATACCTGTGTATGCATCGCGGTGGAAGCGTCGCTTGATTGTTGGTTGCATGTATTGTCTGGACTATATAGGACCAACGGCATCATTTTGTATTGGAGAAATATTGGAATAGACAAGTATTATACTAAAACGATTTTTAATCATTTCGAAACAGTATGACTGCTCTCTTGTGAACTGGTTGCTATGCGTTGTTTCGATGATTATGTGTCAGCATTTTATAAGAAAGAAATCTTGGAATAGAAAAGTATTAGTACAAAGCGCTTTTTAATAATTTCAAGGCAGTTTGCAGTCTTGTTGTGAACTTTGTGTTGCTATATATGTGTCGAGGATTATGTGTAGAGGAATACCATTAATTAAAATGTGATTGTTCGTAATTGGTTCTTCGACAGAGAGATGTCAACCGTGTTTCATATGTTGGGAATTTTATTAAAAATTGAACATGTCTATTATTTTGAACAAAACTGTTGTGTTCGATGATTAGGCATACATCGCTATAATCGGGCGTGTACGCATATCACATTAAATTTGTTAGTAAAATAAGCGTTTCACATATATAAAAGTATTCTGAGTATTGCAATGTTCAGTATCATGAGTTTATTAAATACAAATGTAATACATATATTATGCTTTTAATATTGTCGTGAGGTATACGTGATATGTTTTGTTTCAATTAAACCCAGCTCAATTTGAATACGCTCAGCAACGTGATGTCGTTTGTTGACTACAGGCCAGATAATTGATCCAATAATACAACCATCACACTTCCAATTGTCTGTGATCTATGCATCAGCAAACGTGATTATAGACTCTGTGAACAAGTGAGGACATTGTTAATGCTATTGTTTATGATCAATACACCTGATCGAGCTGTCAACACCAGACTCCGTGGAGGGTGCGTATGTTGACTCAGGTGCAATTAAACCTGTGATTGGAGATAATTAAACAGATAAGAAGCGAGATAACTGATACTACGATTATAAGGATTATTCGATAGACAACCGTTAATAATTGCTATATAATTTATATATGGGTAATACGGATAATTCGATAGACAACCGTTAATAAGTGCTATATACCGGTAATTTAGATTTAAGTTATAAGGATAATCCGGTAGACAGCCGTTCAAAATTGCTATATAATTAATATGTAGATAATACGGATAAGCCGGTAGACGGACGCTCACAATTGCTATATAATTGATATATGGTAAATAAGGATCGTTCGGTAGATAACCGTGAATAATTGCTAGACCCCGGTAATTGATATGTGTGGATAAAAAGGATAATTCGGTAGATAACCGTTAATAATTGTTATATACTTGATAGTGGTAAATTAGTATAAATCGGTAGACAGTCGTAAATAATTGCTATATAATTGATATATGGAAAATCAGGATAATTCGGTAGATAACCGTTAATAATTGCTAGATAATTCATATGTGAATAGTAGGGAAAATTCGGTAGATAACCGTTAATAATTGCTAGACCCCGGTAATTGTTATATGTGGATAAAAAGGATAATTCGGTAGATAACCGTTAATAATTGCTAGACACCGGTAATTGATATGTGGATAATAAGGATAATTCGGTTAGACAACCGTTAATAATTGCTAGATACCGGAAATTGATATGTGGATAATAAGGATAATTCGCTTAGACAACCGTTAATAATTGCTAGATACCGGAAATTGATATGTGGATAATAAGGATAATTCGGTTAGACAACCGTTAATAATTGCTAGATACCGGAAATTGATATGTGGATAATAAGGATAATTCGGTTAGACAACCGTTAATAATTGCTAGATACCGGAAATTGATATGTGGATAATAAGGATAATTCGCTTAGACAACCGTTAATAATTGCTAGATACCGGAAATTGATATGTGGATAATAAGGATAATTCGGTTAGACAACCGTTAATAATTGCTAGATACCGGAAATTGATATGTGGATAATAAGGATAATTCGCTTAGACAACCGTTAATAATTGCTAGATACCGGAAATTGATATGTGGATAATAAGGATAATTCGCTTAGACAACCGTTAATAATTGCTAGATACCGGAAATTGATATGTGGATAATAAGGATAATTCGGTTAGACAACCGTTAATAATTGCTAGACACCGGTAATTGATATATGTGGATTAAAAGTATAATTAGTTAGATAACCGTTTATAATTGCTAGATAATTGATATGTGGATATTAAGAGTAATGAGTTTTTCAATGTGCAGTATCATGAGTTCATTAAATAGAAATGTAATACATGTTGTGCTTTTAACATTGTATTGAGGCATACGTGATCTGTTTTGTTTCAATTGAAGACAACTCAATTTCAAACCGCTCAGCAACGTTATGCCGTGTGTTGACTACACGCTTGATCATTAATTCAATCATACAACCATGATCCATTCGAACTGTATTCAATGTGCCTTGTAACTGATGTCGAGACCGATCCATTGTAATCGAGAGTTTGTCAGCTGTTTTCCCTTTTCTGTTTTTTTTGCATGTGTTCTATATCAGAAATACCATTGCTAAATAAATAATTTTCAATTAAAAACAACTGAATTTCAAACCGCTTTTTGAATCAGAAAACGTGATTATAGAATCCGTCAACAAGTAGGGACATTGTTCATGCTATTGTTGATGATCAATACACCTGATCGATCTGTCAACACCAGACTCGATGGGGAGTGCGTATGTTGACTTAGGTGCACATACACTATCTGCTTGGAAATAATTAAAAAGATAGGAGGCTAGATACCTAATAATTGTATTATAAGGATTGTTCGAGAGACAACCGTTAATAATTGCGAGATAATTGATATTTGGATATAAAGGTTAATTCGGTAGACAACCGTTATTACATGAAGTGCGAGGAAATCGTTCAAAATTTAATGAAACTTCAACTAGGAAAATTCATATACACGTTCTTATAGTTGTGTATTGAACGTGGCGTGTACCAATAACGCTACAATTTGGAAAACGCACATATTTTGTTAATTTATGTATATGCTCATAATCATTGTTTAAAAAATTACCATATCTTGTGTTCTCCTTAAGCAATGGACCCGAACTTCCTAAAAACACTTAAAAACGAAAATCGACTAAAATCAACATAATAAGCTCAATTAACGTTACAGATTACACAACGAGTATGATCAACCATGTTAGACGTAAAACGTGGAAAAGACGCATATGAAGTTAATAATTACGCGTACTGTTCAGAGTTAAGATGTGAATACACGATGATTGAGGTAACGTGTTAAAATTAAGATATCCGAGAAAGGAAACATTATATTTAAGATACTGTATGCGCGCGTTTAACATTTAAGATGTAAATAACTATTATAGGGGACGATGCGATGTCATGCCAAAAAGGGTGTTTTAAGAGAACAGCAGACAGACCGAACTTGTTTAATTCCCGCTATCCATGCACCTTTATAAGAGCCTCGCTCTCGAAAAATGAGACTTGATGCATGTGCGTAATGTGTCGTCACAGATACGCCTGAGCAGTCCGCACAGGCTAATCAGGGACGCCAGTTTCCGCCTAGAGTGGATTTTCGTTTAGAAAAGACTTTCTTTGCACGAAAAATTCCATAAAGACGGAAAGTGTCGTCCCTGCTTAGCCTGTGTTGACTGCACAGGCTAATCCGGGACGACACTTTACGCACATAAATGAAGCCAGTTTTCCCAGAACGAGGCTCATTATGTGTTGTACCTTAACCCATTTATGCCTAGCGTCTAGAAAAAAAGGCCTTGGCAAACAGCGAAGACCCAGATGAGACACCGCATGATGCTTAAAGGAATTTCTGTAAGAAATATTCTAAATATATACATGTAAATAAATATACTATACATCCCTAATTTTGGAAATAAATTGATCCAATTTAGAAGGATGGGAGAGTCCACTAGGCATATATGGGTAAAGATAGCTCTCCATTGAAAGACATTTTCAGATTTGATGACCAGCTCGGATTAGTTTTCTTGAAAGTTGCAAGAAAATGAAAACTGAAAGCGACAATGACAATGCTGAACCAGAAACATTCCTGGATAAAACAGTTTAACATGGACGAGATATCAACGGTGAGCAAGAAGGTGAAAGATAGAGAACGCGAAGTCGAGAATGGAGTTCATAGCGGAACTATCAATCTGTCACTGTTTGACAGTGGTATTGAAGCAGGTGAGAGCAAAACGGAAACGGAAATAGAAGAACCGGCAGTGGCCACGTTTTACCTGAACAACGAAAATGGAAATGTGAGGCTATTATATTTAATAGTAAATTCCGTTTTACGCGATATTCAATTAGATATAGTCTTAAGCTCACTTTAGAACAAAGTGCTCATGGTGAGCTTATGTGATCACTCTTGGTCCAGCTTACGTCCTACGTCCTGTGTCGTCACAATTTAGATCGTTACCAATCTAGAGGGAGATTTTTTTTATCTAATCTTGATCAAACTTGGCCAGACTGTTTAACTTGTGAATATCTAGGCTGAGAATCAATTTTGATGAAGCTTTGCCAGAATGTTTATCTTGACAATATCCAGGCCGCATTTGAATCTCAGTCATGAACGTCAAAAAACTAGGTCACCAGGTCAAATATTATCAAAACTAGTTTATACATAAGAGGCTTTATTTATGACTTAATCTTGATAAAACGTGTCCAGAATGTTTATTTCGACAATATAAACCCCAAGTGCGAATCTTGGTCACGTGCGTCCAAACACTAGGTCACCAGGTCAAATCTTCGAAAAACATTTTTTGACAACAATAAGGCCTAGTTCGAATCTGAGATTAACACTATGTCGCCAGGTCAAATCTAAGAAAGATCTTGTACTCACTATAGAAGCCACATTTATGTCTCGATATTGACGAAACTTGGTCTGAATTTGTATCACGTGCGTCCAGAAACCAGGTCACCAGGTAAAATCTTAGAAAAATACTGCAAACACTCTGGATGACTCAATTATCAAGAAACATGGTCAGACACTTAATCTTGATAATATCTATTTCCTGTTTGAATCGGTTTCATTTGCTTCAAAATATAGATCACCAGGTCAAATCTTAGAAACACCTTTTTACCACTCTTGATGCCACATATATGACTCATTCTTGATGAAAATTGGTTAGAATATTTATCTTGAAAATATCAAGGCCGAATTTGAATCCATGTCACTTGCGTCCAAAAACAAGGCTACAAATTCTTGTAAATTATTATATCTTCTCAATACCCATACCGAGGATGAAAATGAGTCCAAAGACCATGTCACAAGGTCAAACTTTTGAAAAAATATTTGTTATCACTCTAGAAACAACATTTGTTACTCGACCTTGATGCAACGACCTCAGAATGCTTATCACGTGTGTCTATCAATTAGACCCACAGTTCAAATCTTAGAAAACCTTCATTATCACTCTAGAAGCCACATTTATTACTCAATCTTAATGAAACTTGATCAGAATGTTTATCTTGATAATAATAAGACCATGTTTGAATCTGGGTCAAGTGGGGGGGTCAAATACGAGTTCATCATGTGAAGTCTTCGACAGTTGGTTCGCCTTGAACTCGGATGAATGATTCAATGTCATTATGGCCTACTTGTTTAAATGCAGGGTATCTTATCTCATCTCTTTATATTGATATAAAATGGACAATTGTTATAATTTAAGATTTGGTCTGCTTTTTTCGTTCATTTTGGGATTTCCATCATATGTACGGTTATAACTGAGTTTATTTAAATGGACTATATCGCTTTTTATGGTTCAATCGATTAAACTTAACATAAATGCAAAACAAGCTTTTGACAATATTTTGTTGTAGAGTGTAGGTATACCGGTTTCTAAATACCCAAACTCGGCGCAAAGATTCGAACGCTCTTCGTTAGGGAGGTATTCGCTGCGAAGAGTTTGAGTTTGATTATGCCGATCTGCAGTTCAGTCCCTTTTATAACTCTTTCCGCTGCAGGAGACGCCTAGTCCAATATTACGGAACCTGAACGCGGTGCGGAAGTACTCGTTTACGAGGTCGATCCTGAAAAAGAACCTCTCCGAACCCAACGTGCCAAGCAAAACGGTGAGAACCAAGCAAGGGACCCAAGCAAAGGACAGTTGGACGCTTATTTTGCACAATTATCGTCAACATTAAGATTAAGTCTTGATCACATCCCAGTCTTCGTTTATTCTTCACCTTTTCAGTGACGTTAATAAACATTTATAATAATGAGAATATAAGTAGTAGCAGTAACAATATTTGGGGTATGAGAAGCATTTGTAACATCAAACGTTATGGATATACGAGTATAGTAGTGGTAGTGTTAGAAGTAGAAACGGTGGAAGCAGCACCACGATGGGCAGCATCCCCCTTTTCAATATGTTTCTTAAAAAAATGTGCACACAAACCGACTGATTTCGGTCCAAAACAAATGATTCGGAAGTTATGTATACTTTTTGAAAGACATATTATATATATTTAATTTAAACCACTAAAATTGATAACTGTCCGAGAGGTTTGCACGGGTTCTGCGTTCTGCTTTCAGAATGGTGTCTACTTTCAAAATAAAGCGTTCGAAAGCGATGACGTCACTGCATCCAAACGACGTCAGTCTCAATCTTTTGCTGATGTAGTGACCCAGTTCATCGCAGAACCAATCAAAGAGGACCTTCACCCGTTTGGGCGTGGCCACCTGTACCAGTCGGTGCTCGGCGATGACCAACCTAAAATACATCGAGGCGAGGAGAGTGTGTTGATGTGGGTGCTCGCCATACTCCTCATTCTAGGGATCGCCGTGGGCGTCATTATTCTGTCACGTGAGTAACAGACGTGTCACACGAATATTCGAATTCGCTTCTGCACAGGCTAATTTGGGACGACACTTTCCGACTAGACTGGATTTATTGTTAAGAAGAGACATTAATGCGGAAAGTGTCTTCACTGATAAGCCTGTGCGGACTGCACAGGCTAATCTGGGTCGACACTTTACGCACATGCATAAAATATGCGTTTGTTTCGCATGATGACAATCAAATGTGAAGCAATTTTCTAAGAGGTTCATATATTGTAAAAGTATAGAGAATTGTCTTTCTAACAAATCAAAGAAGTGGAAAACGACGCCACTAAATTGTTATTTTTTAACGGGATCTATGTCCATGATTTTCATATTTCTACTTGATTTTTTTTTCAAATTTGAAAATTCAAATAAGACCGACATGATATGTGAAGTACAGCTTATCTTGCTTTAATCTTATTTACCATTTTGTTTGTAATGGTTGCTCATAATAAAATAATGTAAGTTTTTATTATATTATTATTATTTATTTATTATAGTCTCATCAATGTACACAGTATATAATCACATACATAACACAGTTTAAAATACAGTACATTGTCAATCTAAAAAGATTTACAACAGGCTTTTAATATCAACATGACAAACTTAAAAACACAATAAGATAGTCAAGATCCATAGACTATACTTTATATACACATAATACAAATAAGATCCAAAGCATCCTCATTAATCAGGTAATTAAAATCTGCCTTAAGAAGGGATGTTATGACACCTTCTCAAAATGGGTGTAAAATAATGGAAAGTGTTTGATCAGATCTAAACACAATTTGATTAACAAGGGAACTTTAGGATGGGGCTTAAACAATTTCACTAGTAAAACAATTGTCATATACGCACTAAAACATGTATCTAAGAATTTAAAACTAAGATATGTCTAAGATCAAATTTGTTAGTTTTCAAGTATTTACACTATGATACATTTATTACACTACAAATTGTTATTGTACAATACCAGTTTTCTTTTATTCAGTATGTTGAAGCAGGTTTTGGCACTATAATAAGCTATGTCTGAATTAGATAATAAAAATCCTACTTTATCAGTATCAGATAAGGTTACAAAATGTGCATCTAATTCTTCTGCCTTTTGTAACAAATCAAATCTAATAGTTTCATATAGAGAACAATGTAACAACACATGCGTCTCATCTTCAATGGTATCTGGACAATGAAAACAGACTCTTTGCTCAACTGGCAAACCATTGTATCTTCCTAACTCAATACCAATTGGCGCAGTTCCACTGCGGAATTTTGCAATAGCTCCCCTGTATGACCTATTAAAGATAGTTCTACAATAGCCTTCAGTTTCATAAGTTTGTTTAAACGTTCTATATAGTCTCAGTTTATTATGACCATTTCCATTTCTAGCAGTTTCACGATTTACATCATTCAACCAATCTTTTATATAACCATACTGAATGTATGCATATGGCTGAAATGTATTAACATGTACTATATGCCTATGAACACTTGGTACCCACATGTGAAAATGCAACTAACACATTGTCTGTCTACCGTATGGAGCGGGAAACTCCGACATGCCCATATCCATAGGCACAAAGTGAATGATGCAATTGGGTCGCGCTCTGTCAAAAAGGAGTTTAATGCATGTGCGTAAAGTGTCATCCCAGCTTAGCCTGTGCAGTCCGCACATGCTAATCAGAGACGACACTTTGCGCCTTTATGATATGTTTTGTTTAAAGAAAGTATCTACTTAGAAAAAAAATCCAGTTAAGGCGGAAAGAATCGAACCCCTTTTCACAGAGCGAGGCTCAATTAATTTGTGTATGGCGTTTATTTATTTTGCTTTGTCGTAAAGCTACGGCGTTGGTTGCGAGTACCACAATGTCTCTGATTTTCGGACGCCATATTTTTTTAGCCCAGATAATTATATTTATAACTCAAACTTTTCGGACACCCCAATTTTTTTGGAAAGTTGCGTTATATCAAAACTCTTCCTATTTGCATTATTCCGTTGAAACATCGCACACGTGTTTGTACTATGCATGTATAATTACCTGATATACGGCAGATAATTAATGCATTCTCAGGCGCAGAAGAACCTCATTAACCTCGAAATAAACTCACATACGGTAGATAATGTTTCACCCGGAAGCTCATTATGATTGTTCAGTTTAAATTATCGCCGTAAGGAACCATTACGTTCTGCTAAATGTATTCAAGGTTTTCTTTTTGTATCATGTCGGTTACAACTTTTTACGGTCAATTAGTGCCAATATTGATTATACCAATTGCTTTTGGATCTCATACTAGAGAATATTACCGGTAAAATCTAATCTTAGTAATTGGTGTCGAAGTTCAACCACAGGGTATCTTTCTGAAAAACAACATCAACAATATTAAATGGTTTTCAGTTCATTGTTAAGATATATTTAAGTATTTAAAACTTCGCGACTTGGTAGTTATAGCACACGATTTTATTTAGAAAAAAGTGTCGTCATACTGAGGAATATCAAAAAAGTCGTTGCAAAATGTATATTTGCAAAGACCAAAGGGTGTTTATAAATTTTCGAAAACTGACTTCTGAGAATAGTTTTATGTATCTAAATTTTCGGAAATGAAACAAGTTTATTATTTTAAGCGTCCTAAATCTTAGAGTAATTACGGGATATGTTTCTCGTGACGATAAATTCATATTGTTGACACTTCGTTTCAGAGATGCATATATTACGACAGAAATATCTTGGCGATATCGGAATTCCGACGAATCAATCCTCGATCTCTCAATGACAAGATTGCATCCAGTGAGAGGCAGCCTATTACCACTAATGACGACATGGACTTTGACACGCAACGCAGAAAAATCAGCAAAAGGATAAAGTGCAATCTCTTTCACAACGGTTACATTACATTCAGATATGTGAGAGCATGGAACGACATCTCTGCGTGGAGATAGGATAAAGTGCTGCCATCCGCTGTCAGAGCATTAGTTAAACACGCCGCGAGATATAATACGGACAGCAACGCATGAGTATTCGTGTGGCAGAATTGTAAAACAAACTTTGGATGCAGTTAATTATCGATTGCGCTCTAATTCATAAGAGCATGTTCTAAACTTACTTGGCTGAACGAATGAGGTGACATACCCACACTAGGTATTACTCATATACAATGTATATAATCATTTGTGAATTTTCATACACCGAACAATGCAATGAATTTATTTATTGATATTCTAGAAACTATTAAATTAAAAATTAAAATTAATATTCATTTTATATTGTTACAGCTCATCAGTTGGGTTTCTTTTTCAGTTCAACTCTGTAGTTTAACATTTAATAGGTCCATCAACTCATCTACAATTAATTTAATATGTGCGGCGTCATGCGAAAATGGGTCTTCTGCCACATGCGGCCAGCCTAGCTACAAACAAGCCTAGGCATTCGCGCAATCTGTTCAGGAGCTGTTCTGTCCGTTAATGAGACCACGAAACCCAGCTTGAAATTATAGCGGAAAGGGTAGTTCCTGATCATACTGAGCGATCACTGACCGCATATGACATACGAGCCATTTTCGCATGACGCGGTTCATATTGAATATTCTTCTAAATAGGTCATTCATATATTGACAGTCCTGCATGATCATGTTTGATCTTTTACATTTAACAAACCGACTAGTTTTGTTAAGAAATCTTATTCACGAGGCTATACACTGACCCTGACATACTGAGTATTATATTTATATATGCATGGACATGCGCCAAGTTTTCAATACTTACAGTCTTACAGTACGTAGTTCTACAGTACTTACTGTAAGTACTGTCAGTAACAGTCTTATGTGATATCAAACTTAGTGTGCCTTTTTTATCGTATGTACATAAATGATGTTATAAAAAGTATTTGTATGCTGTGTCTTTGCCGGTATTTATAAGTTTAAGAGTATAATGTGAACCGATAAGAATGCAATTAAACATATACGTGTATATTACTTTCGTGTGGTATAATATATGACTTAATTATATAATGGTAATTTACTGTTTACAGAATAAATAACGTGTTTTTGAATGACAAATAAAATTAATTATATCACATGCAAATCTTACATACTTCCGTCTATATCATTAAACCAGTCACTGTTTGTATGAAATCAAGAAGTCAGTACACGCTGGACAACCGAACAGACCGGTCACAATTTCTTCTCGAGGCCCGTTTAGGGTCTTGGTTTATCTGGTATTTAACGAACATTGGGAAACGTTGTGTTAGAGTTTAATCAGCAAAAAAATAAATCGCAATGAAAACTGAAATGGACATGTGTGCTTTATTGTTTTCCACTGACTACGTTACACAATATTATGTTACAAGGATAAAGTCATTTTAAAATTTTAGAGTCGGTCAGCGTGGACGAGGTGTTAACTATATTAATTCGGTGATTTGGTAAAAAAAGTTCAAGTACAACATAACACATACCAAAAGTGTTCACTTTAAAATCATTTTTAACTGTTTGAAACAGCCAATCGTCGATTTGGATGTTATTTTAAGCCATCAAAACAAAATACCTCATATGGAGTACATAGACACCATACACCATATAATTTTTAACCTTTGATGTGGAATAAACCAAGCAGCTTTTCCGCGTTGTTGAAATCAGCCAACACGACGAGAAGTAGATCTAAGTGATTTCGTTTGTTTACATGATGTGTTTGATATTTTCGTGTTGTTGTTGTTTAACAATTGTATTTTAAAACAAATCAAAACTAAGACGGAAACATGCCGAAATAATGGGCTAAATTGAATGACGGGTAACATATAAGTTAATTTGCTCGATTCGTAGTTTTTTCCTTACTAAATATGTGTTTGAATGTGAATCCTACATAGTACCATAAGGCGTAAAAACTTGCCTGTTACCACTTACTCGACAGACCCTATATTTATATGTATTACCTAAACTCTTAAAAGTATTTTAGGTTGCGTTTTCGATTCGCTTTGCTAAATTCGATTAAATTCGCTGAATTACCTTTAAATTTACTGAAATCAACTAAAGAAATATTGTTTAATGGAAATGAAGATTTATGTCATTGCATATGAAACTGGGAAATAAATCATATATCGTAAAAAAGTGAACAAAAAACGTTTCTCCAACGATCCCATCTTTATTTTCCTGGAAAATTTAGTGAAAACAAACAACATTTTTTGGTCTTCATTTCAACTGCAAGAAAGTAATATCAAATGTCGCTGATCCCTTTGAACTGTATTCATTGTGCAATTGTCTATGATTCCAAGACTAAAAACTTGTAATCGAGAGTTTATCAGCTGTTTCTTTTTATCTTTCCTGTTTTTGTTTTGACTTTTGTTCCATATCAGATATATGATTTCATAATAAATAATGTTCCATTTGTCAAGAAAAATCGATATGGCGTTCAGATAGATTGTAAAACAAAGTTAATTTTAAAAGTATTCCAAGTAGTTCAGTATTGACTGAACAAGCATTAAGAAATGTCATGAGAAAAAGTGCACCGATAGGAAAACTAATAAGCTGGCTGTCAAGTGCATAGAACCGTATTGAAATGTTAAAAGCCACTCTTTCTTGTACTATAGAGTTGATTCACGCAGAGATCAATCAATATATCACCGTTATGATACGAAACCTACCATGATGCCATTAGCGGCCAACCGGGGACGCTTGGGGAAAATTTAGTCTCAATTATAAACCACTTCTATTGTGCGTTATTCTATGAGTGCCCAAGCGGAAGTGGAGCAATATTGAACCATCCGCCACGGGGACCTTTGAAAGTCTGATAGGAGACATGGAGGCATGGAGGCATGTTCAATATCGATCCGCGACACACCGGCTATACCTGTNGCAGAGAACTGTGTCTTCTTATAAATGATGTTCATGTTTTAAGAGAGTATAACAATTGCACTCCAAAATTATTTAGTATATTGTAACCTCTAAGACCAGCGTTAGCAGTTTTTATTGGAGAAAATTTGCAAGAGACAAGTATTATAAAAAAAAGTCGTTATTATGATCATTTCTATTCTGTATTGGAGAAGTATTGGAATATACAGGTGTTGTAATAAAACGCTATATAATCATTTTGTGACAGACTGACAGTCATGTTGTGAACTAGTTACTATATTTGACAATATTTCGATATGTATTCGTCAGCATTTTGTATTGGAGAAATATTGGAATAGACAAGTATTTTAACAAAGCGATATTAAATAATTTCGAGACAGTCAGTCTGACAGTCATGTTGTGCACTAGTCGCCTTACATTGTTTCGATGATTATGTGTAGAGGAATAACATCAATTAAAATGTGATTGTTCATAATTGGATCTTCGACAGAGATGTCAAACGTAGTTCAGATGTTGGGAATATTAGAACAAATTGAATGTGTGTAAAAAAAGTGAAGATATTATTGTGACTATGGACTTATTCTGCAACTGCATGTCTGTAAGCTTGTTCTTGGTGTGCTTATAGAAGGTAAGTATTTTTAAATATTTTCATTCGCTGTAGATCACAGCATAAGCGACAATTTAAAAAAAATATATATAATATAGTATGAATTTATTTATTGATATATGGAAAATCAGGATTATTCGGTAGATAACCGTTAATAATTGCTAGATAATTCATATGTGGATAGTAAGGAAAATTCGGTAGATAACCGTTAATAATTGCTAGACCCCGGTAATGGATATATGTGGATAAAAAGGATAATTCGGTAGATAACCGTTAATAATTGCTAGACACCGGTAATTGATATGTGGATAATAAGGATAATTCGGTTAGACAATCGTTAATAATTGCTAATTAATTTATATACATTGCATATGGATAATAAGGATAATTCGGTAAATATCCGTTAATAATTGATTGAAACCGTTGATTGATATGTGGATGTTTAGTATAATTTGGTAGATAACCGTTCATAATTGCGAGATAATTGATATTTGGATATAAAGGTTAATTCGGTAGACAACCGTTATTACTTGAAATGCGAGGAAATCGTTCGAAATTTAATGAAANCATGTTGTGCTTTTAACATTGTATTGAGGCATACGTGATCTGTTTTGTTTCAATTGAAGACAACTCAATTTCAAACCGCTTAGCAACGTAATGCCGTGTGTTGACTACACGCTTGATCATTAATTCAATCATAAAACCATGATCCATTCGAACTGTATTCAATGTGCAATTGTAACTGATGTCGAGACCAATCCCTTGTAATCGAGAGTTTGTCAGCTGTTTTTCCTTGTCTGTTTTTTTTTGCATGTGTTCTATATCAGAAATACCATTGCTAAATAAATATTTTTCAATTAAAAACAACTGAATTTCAAACCGCTTTTTGAATCAGAAAACGTGATTATAGAATCCGTCAACAAGTAGGGACATTGTTCATGCTATTGTTGATGATCAATACACCTGATCGAGCTGTCAACACCAGACTCGATGGGGAGTGCGTATGTTAACTTAGGTGCACATACACTATCTGCTTGGAAATAATTAAAAAGATAGGAGGCAAGATACCTTATAATTGTATTATAAGGACTGTTCGATAGACAACCGTTAATAATTGCGAGATAATTGGTATTTGGATATAAAGGTTAATTCGGTAGACAACCGTTATTACTTGAAGTGCGAGGAAATCGTTCAAAATTTAATGAAACTTCAACTAGGAAAATTCATATACACGTTCTTATAGTTGTGTATTGAACGCGTGCGTGTACCAATAACGCTACAACTTGGAAAACGCACATATTTTGTTAATTTATGTATATGCTCATAATCATTGTTTAAAAAATTACCATATCTTGTGTTCTCCTTAAGCAATGGACCCGAACTTCCTTAAAACACTTAAAAACGAAAATCGACTAAAATCAACATAATAAGCTCAATTAACGATACAGATTACACAACGAGTATGATCAACTATGTTAGACGTAAAACGTGGAAAAGACGCATATGAAGTTAAGAATAACGCTTACTGTTCAGAGTTAAGATGTAAATACACAATGATTGAGGTAACGTGTTAAAATTAAGATATCCGAGAAAGGAAAAATTATATTTAAGATACTGTATGCGTACGTTTAACATTTAAGATGTAAATAACTATTATAGGGGACGATGTGATGTCATGCCAAAAAGGGTTTTTTAAGAGAACAGCAGACAGACCGAACTTGTTTAATTCCCGCTATCCATGCATCTTTATAAGAGCCTCGCTCTCGAAAAATGAGACTTGATGCATGTTCGTAAAGTGTTGTCACAGATACGCCTGAGCAGTCCGCACATTTCGTTTAGAAAAGACTTTCTTTTCACGAAAAATTCCATAAAGACGGAAAGTGTCGTCCCTGCTTAGCCTGTGTTGACTGCTCAGGTTAATCTGGGACGACTCTTTACGCACATGAATTAAGCCAGTTTTCCCAGAACGTGGCTTATTATGTGTTCTACCTTAAGATCTCTCTCCATTGAAATGCGTTTTCAGATCGGATGACGAGCTCGGATTTAGATTTCTTGAAAGTTGCAAGAAAATGAAAACTGAAAGCGACAATGACAATGCTGAACCAGAAACATTCCTGGATAAAACAGTTTAACATGGACGAGATATCAACGGTGAGCAAGAAGGTGAAAGATAGAGACCGCGAAGTCGAGAATGGAGTTCATAGCGGAACTATCAATCTGTCACTGTTTGACAGTGGTATTGAAGCAGGTGAGAGCAAAACGGAAACGGAAATAGAAGAACCAGCAGTGGCCACGTTTTACCTGAACAACGAAGATGGAAAGGTGAGGCACGATCATACAATTGTACATTCCTTTTTTCACGCGATGTTCAATTAGATTTAGTCTTAAGCTCACCTGCGAGAAGAGTGCCCAGGGTGATCTATTGTAGTCGCCTTTGGTCCAGCGTCCGTCCTTTATCGTCAACTTTTAGATCGTTACTACTCTAGAGGGAGATTTTTTTATCCAATCTTGATGAAAATTGGCCAGAATGTTTATCTTGACAGTTTCTATGCCGAGTTTGAATCTGAGTAATGTGCGTCCAAAACCTAGGTATTCTGGTCAAATCTTAGAAAAACAATGTTACCACTCTAGATGCGACATTAAAAAAACATTCCTGGTAACACTTGGTCAGAATGTTTAGCTTGACAATAGTTATTTCGAGTTCAAATATTAGTCAAAAACTATGTCGTCATGTCATATCTATGAAAAATCTTGTTACGACTCTAGAAGACACATGTATGACTCAATCTTGATGAAATTTGGTCAGATCGTTTACCACGTGCTTCCAGAAACTAGATCATCTGGTCAAATATTAGAAAAAAAACATTACTACCACTATAGAGGCCACATTAATTACTGAATTGCGAAGAACCATGGTCGGAATGTTTATATTGACAAAATGTATGCCGAGTTTTAATCTGTGTCACTTGGGTAAAAAAAATACATCACCAGGTAAAATCTTAGAAACACCTTGTTATCAATCTAGATGCCACTTTGATGACTCAATCTTAATAAAACTTGGTAAAAATATCAATTTTGACAATATACAGGCCGAATTTAAATCCAGGTCACATGACATGTTTGAATCTGGGTCTAGTGGAGTCAAATACTGTTTCAATATGTCAAGTCTTCGACAGTTGGTTCGCCTTGAACTCATGTGAATTCTTCAGCGCCATCATGACCCACTTGTTTAACTCTTACAGTGCTGGAACCGAATTTTGAAGGCCTTTGCAAACATTTTGGATCCAGATGAGACGCCACATAACGTGGCATCTCATCAGGATCCAAACTGTTTGCTATTCTGATAGTATTCTTTGAAAAAAATCGAAGAAAATGCTAATTTTAGAAATTCAGCAGAAGACATTTTAGCAGACGACAAATTTCCCAGCATGCAAAGGGTTAAATACACGGTATCTTATCTCATCTCTTATCTTGATAAAAATGGGCTATTGTTATACTTTAATATTTGGTCTTCTGTTTTCGTTCATTTGGGTTTTTCATCGTATGAACTGTTAGAACTGAGTATGTTTACATGGACTGAATTGCTGTTTAGGGTTAAAACTATTGAACAACATAAATGCAAAACAAGCCTTTGAAAATACTGTGTTCTATATGGTAAATATACCGGTTTCTAAATACCCAACCTTTGCGCAATAATTCGAAAGCACATCGCTATAGAGAGGTAACCGCTACAATAAGTCTGAGAGTTTGGTTCAGTCTGGAGTTAAGTCTCTTTAATAACTCTTTCCACCGCAGGAGACGCCGAGTCCAATATTACGGAACCTGAACGCGGTGCGGAAGTTCTCGTTCACGAGGTCGATACTGAAAAAAAACCACTCCGAACCCTACGTGCCAGGCAAAGCGGTGAGAACCAAGAAAGTATTGTGAACATTGAGATTTAGTCTTTATTTCATATTTGTTTTCTTTTTTCTTCACATTTTCACCGACGTAAATACAAAAAGTGAAACAATTGAGAGGAGAAGTAGCGGCAAATACAATAGTTGGGGGTATTAGCATTATGTTTTACATCAACAGTAATGGAAATAAGAGTAGAGTAGTGGTAGTAGTAGAAACGGTGGAAGAAGCAACAATATAAGCACCATAAGTAGTATGAGCAGAAGTAGCAGAGTAGCAGAGTAGCAGTGGCAGCGACAGTAGTCGTAGTAGTAGCAGCAACAGCAACTTTAATTTCCAAAATTTTGGCCGGATCATCGTTTTAATATTGTTTTTTTTTTTTTTTTTTTTTTTTTTTTNTCGTCCGTTAACTTGGCGCAGTATGCAGCCACGGCACGGCTAATTTCTCTCACAGGAAAGAATTACGGGTTTTCTTTTGCAGTAGTATTAGTTGTTCGCATGCGAACATTTTAAAATACAAAAATGAGATCGCTGAAAAACTGTTGGTGACAAAAACAAAAACAGTGATACATTTAAACAAAAGAGGAAAATACTTATTGATAAACGCAACATTAGTTTAAAAAATGGTATGT
Source organism: Dreissena rostriformis (assembly GCA_007657795.1). Lineage (NCBI taxonomy): Eukaryota > Metazoa > Mollusca > Bivalvia > Myida > Dreissenidae > Dreissena > Dreissena rostriformis. The sequence goes on along the minus strand of VMBQ01005612.1, from coordinate 3,183 downwards.
TATTTTCACGATATCACGCTTAACTTTTCACATAATTGCATTCCATATCTTTAATGTTTCTTAAAAGTGTGCACGCAAACCGCTTGTAACAATTTCTAAGCACCATGGTAAACTTGTCGACTGATATTCATTACAGTCCAACATAACCAATAAAGAAGCAATATATGAGCCTCGCTATGGGAAAACTGGGCTTAATGCATTTGCCTAAATTGTCGTCAAAGATAAGCCTGTGCAGTCCACACAGGCTAATCAGGGACTTCACTTTCCGCTTTTATGGAATTATTTTCGTTTGAAGGAAGTGTCTTCTTAGCGAAAATCCAGTTTAGGCGGAAAGTGTCTTCCGAGGCTAACATATTTTTAAAAGGCACAATATATTTATAATAAATGCCGACCGCTAAAAAATGAAATTGCACAGGTTCTGCGATCTGCTTTCAGAATGGAGTCTACTTTCAAAACGAGGCGTTCAAAAGCGATGACGTCACTACATCCAAACGACGTCAGTCCCAGTCTTTTGCTGACGTAGTGACCAAGTTCATCGCGGAACCAATCAAAGAGGACCTTCACCCGTTTGGGCGTGGCCACCTGTACCAGTCGGTGCTCGGCGATGACCAACCTAAAATACATCGAGGCGAGGAGAGTGTGTTGATGTGGGTGCTCGCCATACTGCTCATTCTAGGGATCGCCGTGGGCGTCATTATTCTGTCACGTGAGTAACAGACATGTCATACGAATATTCGAATTTGCATGTGTACAGGCTAATAGGAGACGACACTTTACGACTAAACTGGATTTATTGTTTAGGATAGACTTCTTTTGAACGAAAAATATTCCATTAAAGTGGAAAATGTCGTCCCTGATTATCATGTGCGGACTCAACATGCTTATCTGTGACGACACTCTACGAACAATTTACATTCATAAAATATGTGTTTGTTTCGCATGATGACAATCAAGAGTGAAGCAATTTTCTTGAAGGTTCATATATTGTTTTTTTCTTCTAAAACGGTTGAATAATTATTTTTCTTACGAAACACACATAAAAGTAAGTGGCGAACGACGCCACAAAATTGATATTTTTCAATCAGGCTTATCAGAGACAACAATTTCCGCTTTTATGGAATTGTTCGTTAAAATGATGTCTCTTCTAAGCGAAAATCCAGTTTAGGCGGAAAGTGTCGTCTCGGACTGAACAGGCTAATCTGGGACGACACTTTACGCACATGCATTTTGCCCAGTTTACTCAGAACGCGACACATATGTGCAGTACAGCTTATTTTTTTTACACATTATTTGCCATGTGCCTTTATATAAAATTGTATACCATGCTGAATGTTTGCATGCGTCTGAAATTTATTGACAGAAAGTATATTCCTATGAATACTTGTTATTGTTCCCTACAGGTTTCACAAATTTATTGACAGAAAGTATATTCCTATGAATACTTGTAATTGTTCCCTACAGGTTTCACAAATTTATTGACAGAAAGTATATTTCTATGAATACGTGTTATTGTTCCCTACAGGTTTCACAATTGTTTTGACAGAAAGTATATTCCTATGAATAAATCTACTTGTTTTTGTTCCCTTCAGGTTTCACAAATTTATTGACAGAAAGTATATTCCTATGAATAGTTGTTATTGTTCCCTACAGGTTTCACAAATTTATTGACAGAAAGTATATTCCTATGAATACTTGTAATTGTTCCCTACAGGTTTCACAAATTTATTGACAGAAAGTATATTTCTATGAATACGTGTTATTGTTCCCTACAGGTTTCACAATTGTTTTGACAGAAAGTATATTCCTATGAATAAATCTACTTGTTTTTGTTCCCTTCAGGTTTCACAAATTTATTGACAGAAAGTANTGCATATATATATTCAATAACATTGTCAGCTTGTTCTTTTTGAAGTCATTTGCGTGAAATGATCAATATTTGATTTTTAATTTTAATGATTTCCACCAGATTATGGTTACTTTGTTCCGAAAATCCATGTGCCCATGTATATTATACTGACTTGTTTTAAAACATGTCCACCTATGTGTTGTTATCATTTATATTGCATTTTTCACTTAATATATAACTACAAACATAACTATAATTTAACAATGGTTTTGGGTAAATAAAAAAGCTACCAATCGAATTTGAGGCGATTTGTTTACTCGTCCCTGAATGCTGGTCATTACCAGAACGCATTAAACTTTTCCTAGAAATCATTGCATAGAGAGAATAAAACGTCATCCGCATGACGTAATTGAAACGCTGTTATGGTGTGAAATATTTAAAAGTGAAGAGGAGGACTGGTAACGCATCAGTTTTTAAGGTAAAATATTATTTTGTAAACATAAGTGCATGTTCTAAACTTACTTGACTGAAAGAAATGAGGTGAGATACTCACGCTAGGTATTACTCCTATATCATTTGTGAATGTTCTTACACTAAACAATGCAATGTATTTATCTATTGATATTCTAGCAACTATTAAATTGAAAATTAAAAAGAATATTCATTTTATATTGTTACAGCTCATCAGTTGGGTTTATTTTTCTGTATTACTCTGTAGTTTAACATTTGTGTTACTTTTTTCTGTTCAACGCTATTTAACCTTTAATATGTCCAAGAACTGATCTCCAATTAATTAAATACGAGTCGATTCGTGCGAAAATGGGTCTTCTGCCACATGCGGCCAGCGTAGCTGCAGACCAGCCTATACATTCACGCAATTTGGTCAGGAGCTATTCTGTCCGCTAATAAGACCACGAAACTCAGCTTGAATTTATAGCGGAAAGGGAAGTTCCTGACCAGACTGCGCGATCGCTGACCTTCTATGGCATATGACTCAAGGGAAGTTCCTGACCAGACTGCGCGATCGCTGACCTTCTATGGCATACGACTAGTTCCTGACCAGACTGCGCGATCGCTGACCTTCTATGGCATACGACTAGTTCCTGACCAGACTGCGCGATTGCTGACATTCTATGGCATACGACTAGTTCATGACAAGACAGCGCGATCACTTACCTTCTATGGCATACGACTAGTTCCTGACCAGACTGCGCGATCGCTGACCTTCTATGGCAAACGACTCATTTTCGCATGACACGGCTCATATCAAATATTCTTTTAAATAGTTTATTGATCAATTGTGTCGCGTTCTGAGAAAACTGGGCATACTGTTTGTG
>VMBQ01005611.1:0-67017 GCA_007657795.1 Dreissena rostriformis | reverse complement strand
GGACACACTTTCGACATAACTCTGAAAACACAATAACACACAAATATAAACATTTTTATACTTGAACAGTAATGTATTTGTTGTTTGGATTTTGATAATACATATATTGACATTTTTATTCGTTTAAATAATGTATGCGTAGTATGGACACAAATAATACATACAATGATTTTTTTTATAGGTTAACACTTATGTTTTTTAGTAGAAATTCAAGTGCATTCGTCTGAATTATAACAATAAAAATATTAATTAAAAAAATGTGTTTGCTCTTTCACCGGTTCAATTTGGTTCTTCTGATTCTAACAAATGCATATTACAGCATTCTTAAATTAATATGAAGGACACATTTACTACTTTGTTGAAAGGTGGGTGGAATGTAGACAAAAAACGTAGTTCTTGATTTAAGCTTTAAAAACAGACAAATAAGATCATATTAGACTGAAAGTGATAAAAGACCAATTTACATAGTGACAGATACAGTGAGTTTGAAATGTAGTTCACTGTGACTCTGGAACGTATTTTATACAGTATTAATCTTGTAAAATAAAAATAGTCATTTTCGAAGTTTCCCTATTTTAGGGATATTGTTAGAGTTCCGTCCGTTCCTGCTATTAAAGTCAGAACATATTTCATAACATAATATTTAAGTGAAATGCGGTGAATGAATATTTAAATATTTAAACACTCGCTTTAAAAATATCGAAATACAATATATTACATCAATCAAAAACATGTTAAGTAAATTCTATTAAGTGCTTACACTCATATTATGTTTATCCAGTGGCTGAAAATGTGTTTAGGGCAATACACCAGTGATTCCGGTAAGTCGACGTACTGGATACGCAATTTAAACCCTTAACGCTTGTGCAAGAACAATTTATCCAAACAGTAACATAAGTATACCTTTATCGAGATAGAACGCAGTCAGTTGATTGTTTTGTGACAATTAAGAGTTCAGTATGAGAACTGCAGAATTGTTACAATTGATGCACACATTCAATGCATACTTACACTAAAGAGACGAACACATAGGCTGCTTTTTCCGGGAATGGTCTTAGTCTCTGACTCACTTGAGGGTGGCAATCGTACAGGCTGCTGTGTCCGGGAATGCTCTCCGTCTCTGTCTTACCGGAGAGTAACGTCTGTACAGGCTGACGTGTCTGGGAACGCTCTTAGTCTATGACTTACGTCAGAGTAACGTCTGTACAGGCTGCTGTGTCTGGGAAAGCTCTCAGTCTCTGACTTACGTAAGAGTAACGTCTGTACAGGCTGCTGTGTCTGGGAACGCTCTAAGTCTATCACTTACGTGAGAATCACGTCTGTACAGGCTGCTGTGTCTGGGAACGCTCTTAGCCTACGACCTACGTGAGAGTAACGTCTGTACAGGCTGCTATGTCTGGGAATGCTCTTAGTCTCTGACTTACGTGAGAGTAACGTCTGTACAGGCTGCTGTGTCTGGGAACGCTCTCAGTCTATGACTTACGTGAGAGTAACGTCTGTACAGGCTGCTGTGTCCGGGAACGCTCTTAGTCTCTGAATAACGTGAGAGTAACGTCTGTACAGGCTCCTTTGTACGGGAACGCTCTTAGTCTCTGACTTACATGAGAGTAACGTCTGCAAAGGTTGCTTTACCCGGGAACACTGTCCGTCTCTGACTTACCTCAGAGTGACGACTGTACAGGCTGTTGTGTCTGGGAACGCTGTTAGCTCTGGAGTTACAAAGGGGTGACAACAGTACTTACTTATGACTGTGTGTGCCATTTAAATAAGTGTCTTATCCATTTGTGATAACTAAACTGGCTTTTTTTTCTGGGAATGCTTTCAGTCTCGGACTTACGTGAGAGTGACAACTGTACAGACTGAAGTGTCTGGGAGCACGCTCAGTAACTTACTTACCAGTAAGTTATGACTGTTCAGGCCTCTGTATCTTGAAACGCTTTTAGTGTCTGAAAATTCCGTGTGTGATTACTATACAGAGAGCTTTGTCTGAAAACGCTTTGAGTCCCTGACTTACCGGTCAGACGCGGCTGTACAAGCTGCTGTGTTTAAACACTATTTAAGTCTATGATTCACTAGTAGGTAAAGTCTGTAAAGGCTGCTTTTTTTAGGGACGCTTGCAGTCTCTGTTGTACCCGAGAGTGAGGACTGTACAGGCTGCTGTGTCTGGGAACTCTCCCAAACTCTAAAATACCCGAGGGTTACGCCTGTACATGCTGCGTTGTATTGGATGATTTCAGTGATTGACTAAACCGTGAGATGACTGTACAGGCTGCTGTTTTCTGGGATTATTTTCAGTTTCTGACTTACCCGAGAACGACGACTGTACAGCTACTGTGTCTGGGAATGTTGTCATTTTCTGCCTCACCCGAGAGTGACGACATACAGTCCGCTGTGTCTTGGAACGCTTTTAATTACTGACTTACATGAGAGCGGCAACTGCACTGGATGCAGTATCTGTGAACGCTTTTAGGTCATGACTTACTCTGAAGTGACGACTGTATTTGCTACGGATTCTAGGAACGCTTTCAGTCACTGACCTTCCTGAGAATGACGACTGTACAGACTGCTATCTCCGGGATCATGTTTAGTTTCTGACATTGACCAATCGGTGCCTCCTCCTGCCATTTTCAGACGGCTGCGTGCAGATTATTATATGCAAACATTAACATATAATGATAAGAAAAGATAATTAACATGTTAGCCCAAAGATTTAATTTCTTAGGTGATAAACCCGAACCCTAACCCGACAGATCAACATCCGTCCTGTGAAATCCTAGTTATTGGATCAATTGGATCGCAAATCAGTTGAAATGACCTAAATATCGCAGCGATTTAAAAATAATTTTTTATAAAGTACCCGAACCATGCACTTTCCCAATTAGGGAAAAATTACAAATTCCCGATTGCTGTCCAATAAATTCCCAAAACGGAAGGAAAGTGGCGTCACTTTAGTCTCAAAAGCGCATTATTTGCAATTGAAATGGAAATTGAAACTCTGAACATTTCAGCAAACAGGCATGTACATTAATATTAAGATGGGTTTGTGCAATTGAGTACCAAGCAATTAAAAGACCAAATATGAAGATTTCACGCCGTAAATTGTCCCAATATAATGGATTTTCGCGCTAAATTCTGTCGATTATCAGCTTTTTTTTAGGTAAAATGCAATCGCTGTAGTACTTCAAATATTTATGCGGAAAAACAGACGAACGATAGACAAATCAACCGACCTAAAGACTATTTGTTTGTTATACCTCCGCAAACGTTTGGGAAGGCGGTATAACAAATACTGGTAACATCTGATCATATAAGACAATGATATTTTATTTATGCACCCAAAGTGTCATATGGTTCACTAACGTTGACCTCTTCCTCCAATCAGTCCATACCCACTTGTGATGTATTATACAACGATCCATGTTTAATGGAAGTTAATTATTGCCGAGTTGCATTGTGCAACGATACTTTGTTTCTATGGCAATATCGTTTATTATCGTTGAAATCTCAGTATTTCATACAAGAATTAAATTTGTATCATTTATACACAACACTTATTTGGAGATATCCGTATGCGAGCTCAGATATTTTGTTCATTATTTAAAGCGGCTTTTACTTGATCGTGCCTCAAAAAGATGCAGTTATGTTGCTCAGCAACAGTTGGTGTTCCTTAAGCATTTACTAGTTCTTAAATGTTATTTACATCGAATAATTGTTATCTTATATTGCTGTTTAATTTAAATAACGATGCTAAGAGGTAAATGCATATTTACAAACACGTTTTAAAATTAATTGAGGTTTCAACCTGATCAAACCCCAAATGCTTTGAATTGACCGTTCGAAGGCGGTGGCCCCAGCTTTAACAATGATTTATGCTAAATGTAGTTATGTATGTAATGTCTAGTATTGTATAGGCAATATGTCGTTTGCTTTTAATAACAAACTAGCGGACAAAAACTTCATTCCTGATAAGGTTTTCTGGGTTGCATTATTTCTTTATATTTAAGGGTAACCGGATATTTTTAATTTCTTTGTATATGCAATTTGTCGATTACAGTTAATAAAAGACCATCGGGTGTAAATAAGAGTTCACACCTGATATATTTCTTGAGTTTAATCATTTCTATATGTTATTGATTGCCGTAGTAACCCCCCTACGGATTAGCGTTAGGGCCATCGTGGTTAAACATTAAAATCCAAAGGGCGACAATGTGATAGTACGATGGCGACAATGCGATAGTACGATGGCGACAATGCGATAGTACGATGGCGACAATGCGATAGTACGATGGCGACAATACGACAACGCGATAGTACGATGGCGACAATGCGACTGTCGCCATCGTATTGTCGCACTGTCGCATTGTCGTCATCGTACACTCACATTGTCGCCTTTGTACTATCGCACTGTCGCCATCGTATTGTCGCACTGTCGTCATCGTATTATTGAACTATCGCATTGTCGCCATCGTACTATCGCATTGTCGACTATCGCCTTCCGGTACACAAAGTATTCTTATTGAAGAAACAAAATAGATGACTTTATAAAAATGTACTTTGAAAGAGGTTACAGTAATAATAAAATCAAATTCTTATTAAGTTATAGAATGGGTATTGATGTTAGGTATGCCGAACTGTTAAGTATTTTTAAAAGTGGCCCCATCAGGAAAAAATACGATGTGCGAATGTGTACCGAAAGGCGATAGACGACGATGCGACAGAACGATGACGACAATGCGACAATACGATAATACGATGACGACAGTACGATAACGCGAAAGAACGACGGCGACACTGCGATGATACGATGGCGACAGTACGATATGACTATTTACTGTCGTCATCGTATTATCGCATTGTCGCCATCGTACTATAGCACTGTCACCATCTTATTGTCGCACTGTCGCATTGTTGTCAACGTACTGTCGCATTGTCGCCATCGTACTATCGCCATCGTACTATCGCATTGTCGCCATCGTACTATCGCAATGTCACCCTCTGGATTTTAATGTGTAACCACGATGGCATAACGGTATTCCGTATCCCCCCGTCAAAGTCTCTAACAGTATTGTTGTTTTGTCACGTTGTATATTATATAATTGACAAACGTTATATTTGAATTTTAAGTGAATAATACTTATAAATATTCGGTTGTGTGTAACCACCTTTCTGATATAGGCCTACACAAACAGGTACGGACACTGGACACTTACCGGACAAGAGACAACTACTATGTTTAAATTATATATATTTTCCAATCTTGATTTACATACAACTCGAATAACACTGTACAGATTTTCCGAAAACAATAAATAAATGAGCAACACAAAATCAATACGATCCATCATGAATAGTTATTATCGTCATGGGATGTATTTATATGTACAGTTGACAAGAGAACAGATTACTTATGTTTCCAGCAATTTATCCAAATGACAGTTGATGGTACGTTGATAAAATCAGTGTGTAGGAAGACATTGTTCCCATGGGAAACATACATCGTGAGAACACTACAAGTGCTCATTTTCCGTGATAAATATGTACATGCTGACATAAGAGAGACTAAGTTTATCGCAAAAAAACACTGCTTTAACTGTATGAATTGTTAATGTAGCAAAATCATTTTGCTATTTTACCTTAAAATATTTTCTTGTGTTGGGAGTGTTTAAAACCAAACCTAAAGTGGGATTTCTGGGAATTTCCACGGAGACTGACCATGCCTGCTTAGGTTCAACCTCACTGTCAATATTACAAGTTTTATCAGCATAAAACAGAGAAGATTTTTTTTCGCATTTTATTTACAATTGACATTTTCTAGTGTTAAACGCATGCATAATACACAATACCTGAATATAATAGGTGATTATGGTAGAAATATTATAAATCTCGAAAACGTTTTATCTCACTTGTTGTATATTATATACATATTTGAAAATGTTCGGGTCATATATTCGTGTCAGTTAGACCTACACATTTTGATACATAACACTGCAACAGTTTAAAAACGCATAATAATATCATAAAAAAATCGAGAATGATTATATTGTTTTTAAATTCAGATGACAATACCGAAATCACAATTTGAACATTTGTTTTTATTTGATTTCATGAAATAGTTTCAAAGAAGAAAGTGGTTAATTTATGTAACTTATTTCTTAATTGCATAAATCAGCACAAAATGAAGTGGCTTTATACAATATACATACATACAATAAATATATACATGAGCCATTCAATGATAGATATTACTTAAAATCATTATAGCATCAACATTGTTATATAAATATCAGACACACAATAAACAACACTTCCTTACATAAACATCCGTCGAAGGACTTCTTTCACTACCTTGCACATTCTCCTTATCTCCTGGAGGATATATTATTCAAACCATCCCTCCTTATTTTATCTACTTTGCATGTTCCTGATTATCTAATCCAGTCACATATAATTAAATATTAACATTCTAGGGTTATTTTCCAGCAGATTAATATCAAAGCCTTCTACGAGCATCCGTTGTATCATCTCCATCTTTATCTCAACCCAACGCCTAAATATATCCTGTAGAGTAGCATCAGTATAATCCGGTAGGATAAGATCAGACTGAACCTCCACTCCGTTCTCATTTCTACATTGTCTGTCTCTTATCATACACTCCAAGCTAAGCAAATCCAGCTCCATCCTTCTCTTGTTTAACCACAACAACGGCTCTGGTGACGCGATGATTGCCTGCCTTATTTTCGGCAATCTAAGTATTACCCTTGGACCTTCTGCCATCATGTCCGTGATATCTGCCACCCATTTGCTTTGCTGCTTGTTCTGCAAATCACTTGCCGCCATTAAATTTCTTTCCGGAATCATGTAATATGACAGTTGTTGTGTCACAATAGCAGTCCTAAGTTCCCTCAGTCCTTCGTGCAACCAGTGAAACAAACTCCGAGAATTAAATTTGTTTTGTGGGTTACTCTCAGCTTGCCATAATACGATATTTTTCATCACATACGATGTTATTTCTTTCTTACAAGGCCTTAGAACATTTTTGAGGATCATTTTAAGTAAAACGTACACTTTCGCGTGTGTGCCATTAAGGTTGTTCACTAGTTCTGCCTCACCGGTGTTGAAACAAATCCTCCATTCCATGTGCTTGTTTTCACTCCCCTTAAATCCTACAGGGGTTAGATATGCTCCTAATGATACAATTTTTTTGACTATGGGTGGTGAAGGCCAGTGACGGGGTCTGGCAGCCCATCTTTGAAGGATGCTGGGACAGTGACACCGAAGTGAATATACCTGGTCCGTATGAAGTACACCTCGAAATGACACCGGAAGCGACGGCCCCGCGCGTTCATGTTGCAAAAATCCCTCATCGACATTAAATTGTTGGTTTTGACGTCGAATCGTCAAACTTTCTTCTACAAATAAACAACTACTTAATAGAGCGTCTCCCTTGCCATTATCACACAGTGCATTTACGATTCTTTTGTCTCTACAAGGCCCTTGTCGTTCCAGAAACAGTATACAGTGTCCTGGATATACACGTGTATCCATCCTGTACACTTCAGTGTCGTATGGTATGGTGTGCAGATTGCTACCATCTTCCACACAGAGGACACCGTTTATCACGAATAAAAAGTCGTGGTCGCTTTCGTAAAGGCTGGTCAGCCCTTCAGCCTTGCTGCCAGCTGTGATTATAGATCCCATACTTGGTCGTACATTCTCCAGCCTATCAAACTCCTTGTATTTCTCAACGCGCCACCGTCTGATCTCCTCGCCGTACCCAAGACGGTTCATTATGGTACAGATCTCCAAGGACACACTTTCGACATAATTCTGAAATCAAAATAAAACATATATATTGACATGTTTAACTGTAACAGTAATGCAATTTTATTATGAATACTTTAACTACATATATTGACATTTTATACGTGAAACGTAATGTATGTGTAGTTTGGATACTATTAATGCATATAATGATAGTTTTACAATGTATAGGTTAACATTAATGTTTTTCATTAATTAAAGTGTAATCTTCTGAGTTTTTAAAAATAACAAAAACAATTAAAAAATTATATTTAGGTGTTTCACCGCGTCATATTGGTTCTTCTGATTATAACTATTGAATATTACGATATTCTTAAATTAAAATGAAGTACAATAATAGTTTTGTTTGATCGCGCTCGTGTATAAACTTTGTTGAAAGGTGGTCGGAATGTAGACAAAAGCAGTTCTTGATTGAAACTTTAAAAAAATACTAATACGATCAAATTAGACTCGAAGTAATTAAACACCGATAAGTTTTAGTTTTATTTTGGCACTAATAAACAAATCATGGTAAGATACAAACAAATAGATACATACTAAAAAATACTGATAAATGACTTGTTAAATAATACATGGCAAAAATATAACAAATATAAGTTCAAATAAATAAATATGACCATGAATTGCAATCCATTACCAGGGATAACACAAACAAGTGAAAATGATTTCACTTATTTCCAGTGTGGTCCCTGATATTGGCAGCCTGACACAGAAAGTCATGTTACTTGTATCAATGGTAATTACCGTGTAAGCACAAAATGCTAATTCAGTTAGAAATGCTTAATGAGATCACATTATATGTATCACATGTTTATGAGTATCACATTACATGTTGCATCACAGATGTGTCAGTCATACTTTAATCCAACTTCTTTACAGACATTACATATTATTACAAAATGCAATGATTAATGATCAATATGCAGTAAAGTAAAACATGGTCAATGTTAAACTAAAATTGTAATAAAACAGGTACAATAATAAAAGCTAAGTTAAAATGACTGTGCAAAAATCAACTGGCCATTAAGTAGGTTTTGATGTCATGCTTAAACGCGTGGGAAGATTCGATATCCATAAGTGATTGTGGGAGACTATTCCACAGAACAATACTATTGTTAGCAAAAGATTTCTTACCAAAACTTCCAACTTTTGGTAAAGAAAATCTGCCAGTGTCACAAAAACTATGTCTTCTATCAAGTGAACCGGTCACAGGAAGTGCAGACACTCTAGATCTGGTACATCGGTCATGGCCAAATTCAGAGGTTCAAAATGCTCCTTAAGATATTCAGGTTATGTGTCTGACTTTATCTTATAAACATGACATAGAGTTAATTGATTTACTCTTTTAGAAAAAGGTAACCAGTTCAGTGACTTAAATTGTTAATACCAACTTGAGAACTGCTATGCATATTAAGGACAAATCTGATCAATTTATTTTGGGAAGTCTGAAGATTTACATATTGGCAGACACTGGGAGTTTGATATATACGTAGATCATCATATACATTAAACTGAACCAATTCATTAAAGTGATATTAGACGCATTTTTCACTGTTGAATTGAGCTAAAAAGAATAAACAGGTCAAAAGAGTTAGTTAAAATGTGGTAACTGACCAATTATCTGCAACTCATCTTGCTACCAGTTGTGTGTAACAAATATATTATATTCGATATTTTACATGACTTACCCAGTCCTCTAAGCTCTTTTTATTAGGATCGGAGTTAGTGTTCGTATGTCGTATGATAGATACCGTTGCAGGAAATTAAAGTGATCCGTAAAAAAAATGTGTCTCTGTGTCGTATGAACAAATCTGCACTAAAACTAAATTTAGAATCACATCGTACAGGGAATCATTTCTTTTGTCAGTTGTCAAAACGAAAGTACGGTTGATATTCAAATGCATTATTGTTCTCTTTCCGGGATATTGTTTTAGTAAGTTGATGTTGCATTAACAAATATAAGTGTATATAAAGTGAAAACACAAACAATAAACAACGGTTGCGATAGACACCCATATACTGTTAGATGCGTCTAATATCACTTGAAGGAAGTTTCCAAGTTTTTTAGGAATATTAGTAAAAGTTCCGTCCGTTCCTACTATTAAAGTCAGTATAAACATACCATTTAAGTCAAATTCGGTAAATACGCATTTTAAAGTTGTGCTCAGACTCTTTTTAAACACATAAAAACACAATATATTATACCAAATAAAATACATTTTCAATCTATTCCGTGATTACAATCCCATTTATGTTTGTCCGGTTCCACACAATGGACTATGGAACTATAATTGGTATTCCGGTTAGCCGACGTATTGCAAATACACTTGAGCCTCTTACGTTCTGGCAAAAACAATAAATCCAGACTGTAACATAATTAATACCTTTAACGAAAAATGAAGCAGTAGATTGATTGTTTTGCGGCAATTAAGAGTTCCGTATGAGAAATGCATAACTGTTACAATTGGTAAACACATTACCTGCATACATACATGAAAGTGACGACCATACAGGCTGTAGTGTCCAGACATTTTCTTTTCTATGTTAGGAAATTCCATTTCGGGAATTTTTTTTTTAGCGCGAAAAGTCCACTTCTTTGGAAAACAACTAATTTAATATAACTCCATATAATGATTTAAATTGTTAGAACAAAACATATACATTTAAGTTATATACTCTGTTTTACGCAATTGACGCACAATTGATACTGTACGTGAGGATATAATCATGAGACACGTATTTGATTTTGTAAATTATTTGTGTTTATTGGGATTTTTTTTACCATTTCTCTTTGGGATGCATGCGTTTAACGGACACATGGATACTCCAGGAATGGGCCTGGTGTATGTGAAGGCTTTTGGTCTCTTCTTTACCTGAGAGCGTTGACTGNAACAGAAAGAGCTTTCTCTTACATCATACATTCTCACAAAAGTCATATATTTGTACAAAATGCATAAACATATTGTTGGTGTTATTTTGATGCATGTTGTTGTGTATTTATTATTATTGTTGTTTGACGTTTAGCTGTATATGCTTTAAATGCAAATAAACTTGCTGTTCTGTTCTGTTAACTAATTGGGATTTATTGTGCTCCAATCAAAGTCAGGGGATGTCTACACTGTGTATTAGCAACCTGATGTGATCCCTGTCGTATTAGCTCAATACACAGTTACCCGGCTTCTGTACTGGAAAAATTGGATTTACTGCCAAAATAACTGATTTCATTTATTGCTAAATTGTTGTGTACATTAAAAAAAAAAATCAATAAATAGTAAACGCTCTACCATTGTCTAGTATTTTTACCGCTTGAAATATTTAATGACAATAATTGCAAGCGTCCATTTTATTTACCATTATTATTTTAAATACGCGTTCAATGGCAATAATAAAGTTAAACATTATTATTTGATGTGGATATCATTACAGTTAATAAATGTTAATAAATGTCTGTATTTTCTAACCATAGCATATGCAATTGTATAACATCTGACATTTTTACCTATGGCATTTTTACCTATGGCATTTTTACCACTTTACATCTGTCATTTTTACCTCTGGCATTTTTACCTATGGCATTTTTACCTCTGACATTTTTACCTACATTCGATTATTCACGATAAATTTAATTGTATCAAGAGTTGGAAGTTATCTCCCCTATACCATATACACATCAATCCGTAAACGCGTTGCATTACGAATATGTGTTCACTAAGCGTACTAAAAGCCGTTTTATGTATAGGTTAATTTTGTATATCAACAATTAAATTTAGCTATTATGTTTAGATAATAAACGTGAATTAACCTCTTCAAATGTTACAGAAACTACATAATTACATCGCAAACCTCGTTTTGATACAGCAAAAAAATATTGTGTCGTGATAATTGCTAAACATTGGGAAATTGNTGTGAACGGTTTCAATTTCTGACTCACCTGAGAGTGACTACTGTACAGGCTGCTGTTTCTGGGAATGTTTTCAGTTTCTGAATTACCCGAGAGTGACAACTGTACAGGCTGCGTTGTGTTGGAACGATACGGTGCTTGTTTAACCATTGAGATGACTTTAAAGACTGCTGTGTTTGGGAAAGTTTTCAGGTTCTGACTCACCCGAGAGTGACGACTGTACAGGCTGCTGTGTTTAAAACTCTTTAAGAAACTTTAAGAGAACGCTGTACATGCTGCAGTTTCTAGGAATGTTTTCAATCACTGATTTACCTGAGAGTGACGACTGTACAGGCTGCTGTTTCCTGGATCGCTTCTAGTTTCTGGCATGGAACGATCGGTGCCTCCTTCTGCCATTTATTGTCGTCTGCGTGTACATAAATTTATAAAAACATCAACATATAATGATAAGGAAAGATAACTAACATGTTTGCCCAAAGAATTTAGTTCTTTAAGAGATTAACCCAAACCTTAACCCGAAATGTGAACATCGGTCCTGTGTTATTCTGGTTATCTGTTATTGGATTAATTGGCTCGCAAATTAGTTGATATGACCTCAATAGTTCATCGATTTGTTTTTCTTTCTTTATACAAATACCCGTTTAAAGCACTTTTTCAATTTAAGAAAAAAATACACATTCCCGATTTTTGTCCCAAAAGTGCAATTAAGTACCAAGCAATTAAAAATACCAATAATTCCAAATCTGAAGATTTCACCAGAGTTTTCCAAATTTCAGGGTTTTCCCCGCTTTTTTCCCATTTGGTGCGGCATCAACACCTTTCCCAATTGGGCAAAAATAGCTGTTGTGCCTTCAGATCATAATATACTTAATGTTGTTCCTATATAATTCAATGTAAAAACGACAACTTTAAGCGAAAATAAATGCAACATTTTGCACATAGAGATCCCCATAACCATACCTTTTCTTAAAGGCCATTCTAAGCTAAATCGATTTAAGCAATAAAAAAGATATGTCATGTGCAAACCAAAAAAGGTTTGACACAAATCAAAATCGACTGTTTTTGCACCTTGTTTTTTCGGCCGTTTTCTAGTGGATTTTTACCTTTTTTAGTGCCATTTTTTACTTAAATCTCTAACTTTATCATATTTCAGGGATAAAGTAGTGAACACCTATGCTTACCCTATCAATATCACCAAACGATTAAACCAGAACAACAGTATTAAGAGTAAAACATGCCTTCGAGTAAAATATGATGTTTTGTTTAGAGAGTATAGCCCTTCATGAATCAATTATTTAGTATATTGTAACCTATAAGACAACGTTAACTGTTGAATCCGGAAAAAGTAGGCCCTTGCTGATGATTATTAACCTATTTTCAATGTGCATGCCAAATTTCAGATCGATCTTTCACATAGAAATGCTTAAAAATGCATGTTATAATAACGCATAAGCCATCTGGCTTTCGCTTTCAGTGCTTTGATTTATAAAGGGCGTTCAAGAGCAAAAACCTGAACCTAAATATTACAAATCAGTCAATATACTGGAATATTTCCACATGCTATGCCGAAGAAGACATAAGCGTTTATAAAAACGTGTTTATAGCTTCATCCAGCATGGATTGGTGCGCTTTGAGAAGCTCAAGACGAGTATCTGTACGTTTTTTTTATACTGAAAAAGCAGTTTTTTCTTCAAAATTCGATATGCTCGTTTAATTCGTGAAACAAAACGCACTTATTTCGTGAAAAGTACAAAAACGCATAATACCCTGCACAAACAATGGTGATTGTATGTAAATACTGCTCCTTTGTGACGCGGCCTGATTTGCGTTTAGGTCATAATATACTGAATGTTTTTCCTATACAATTCAATGCAAAAGTGACAACTTAAAGCGAAAATAAATGCAACATTTTGCACAAAGAGACCCCCATAATCCTACTTTTCTTTAAAGGCATTCTAAGCTGAATCGATTTAAGCCATAAAAAGATATGCCATGTGTAAACCAAAAAAGAGTTTGACACAAATCAAATTCGACTGTTTTTGCACCTTCCTTTTTTCGGCCGTTTTCTAGTGGATACTCACCTTTTTAGTGCAATTTTTTACTTAAATCTCTAACTTTATCATATTTCAGGGATATAGTAGTGAACACTTATGCTCACCCTATCAATATCACCAAACGATTAAACCAGAATAATAGTCTAAAGAGTAAAAGATGCCTTCGAGTAAAATATGATGTTTTGTTTAGAGAGTATAGCCCTTCGTGACTCAATTATTTAGTATATTGTAACCTCCAATACATCTAATGTACAAAATGATTACGCAATAAAAACATGGAATTCCACTGAGTTTCGTTTCAAAACTTTAGGCGTGTCCATACTTGACTATTTATACAGTTGGGAGTTACATGGTATACACGCAAAAAGTGTCTCAGAAGTCAGATTGGCTGGCCCTTTCAATAGGGGTGACACTATAATAAAAAAGACCTTTATACAAATTCCAAGGACTTTTGTTTCATGATTGTGATATACAATTGTAGATTTACAAACAAAAAAATATATGTATATGTAAAAAAAAAGCAGAAATTGAAAATATACAGTAGCAATTAAATAAATTTACTCTGTACTTTCGATTTCAAAATCATTAAAAAATAAAAAAAAACAAATATGTTCGAGATATGAATTCATATGTTTGTCTCATAGGAAACAAACTTCAATAAAATCTATTTAAGTTAACATTCACAGCACTGAAATATTTACTAATTACAAATGCAGAAATCGGAAATTAACAGTCGTAATTATGAACGCTTACTTTTTATTGCGTCACTGCACTTTCGATTTCAAAATCATTTAATAATTTAAAAACACATAGTTTCGCGATATAAATTCATATGTTTGTGTCATAGGAAACAAATTTCAATAAAATATATTTAAGTAAAGATTAACAAGACTTAAATATTTACTAATTCCGAATGCAGCAATCGGAAAGTTACAGTTGTAATTATAAACGTTTAGCATTGAGAGTGTTTCCCCACTTTCGATTTCAAAATAATTTAATAATACAAAAACAAATTTGTTTGTGTTAGAGCAAATATGTTCGCGATTTACATTTACATGATTCTGTTATAGAAAACAAACTTCATTAAAATCAACTTAAGTACACATTAAGAAGACCGCAAATGTTTTCTAGTTAGGCCACAATTAAAATATTGTTNGCATTTCTAAAGTAAAATGCCTTACGTTGATCAATTCAGATTGTCGTCTTTGAGTCTACGTTATATTTGGATTTTATTTAATTGAATGTATTGTATTAAATTATTTACAAAGAAAAATGTCGTGTAGATATCTTTAAATATATCTCATATTTAACTACTAAGTAAATTTAAAACATTGTATGTGTCATTATTAAATCAAAGTTCTAATTAATATTGTTTGAGCTTCTATTCTATAGTTAACTGGAATGAGATATATATATTTATTTCAGTTTTAATGTTAAACGTATTTTGTTTTTGTAATTGGAATTTATTTATCGCTTTCTTATGTTCAAACGTTTATTATTAAAGTACGTCTGTTATAATTATAGCAAAATAATTCCCGGAGACTCGTAGTGAACTATAAATGCCTCTGTCATCCACAGCAACAAGTGCGAATACATCAAAACCTGAGCCGAGCGGAGTTTAATGGCACGAATGTAATGCTTTCCAGAATGCTTTGTTAAATTGTAGCACATTGCAAAATGAAAAAGCATTTGCTACCGATTAAAATGATAAAACAAAGATAACATATCTGCAAAAATATTAAGATAATAAATGTTCATTTGCCGGGTCAATAAAACAAATATTACGCAAGGTTTAATGTTCAGTCTATTGCTAAAACACGGACCAAATGGCTGTTAAACCAAATACTCCATCACTATGAGCATAATCTTATCGTAAGAGATATTAAATTGCTGTAAAGTTTTCAAAATTAAATACATGCGCGCGGAATATATTAGTTCAAGTAAAGCCGTGTACATGATTGAACGTATGAGTCAATTAGCGTAATATTCCGTTAAAAGGTACGTAAAAATGTTGAACGCAGTTTGCAAAGCAAGTTATTTATTGAAAATAGCATTATTGCAGTGTAAGCTATTATATTTGTGGACAGCGCAGATATTAATATCCGGGTAAAATAATATAAACACAAATGCAGCGTTTGCTTTTAAAAAGAATATATATGTAATGCTAACGATCATGATAAGATGTGAAATGTAATTTTACTCGTCTTAATAACATGTACACAATTTATATTTGATTTATTTTATCCATGTGTCTTAATCCAGTTAACTTATATATTTGGAATGCTGTTTATTATCATAACATTCTGAATTGAACATTTTAAAATCTGTTTCGTAACGCATTGTTCAGATTTTCTGACGGTCATGTAGACAAAGCTATGAAGCCAGAGCCTGTGTGTGATCACAGCAATGGTAGTTTGATATCTTGTTAACACTTTATTACTGCAATCGATATGAAAACATTACCCACGGCTCGCACCGGGGACCTCAGCTCGATAACAGCGCAAATGTGGTGAACCGAAGGCGTCTATTCGGGCCCCCGACGTGATCACGACTGAGAGTGCATCGGGCATACGTTATGAAAGTAATTACAACAGCTAAGGCGGCCGACTTGGAATCACTTACAAGTCTTTTCGTATCGCGGCTCTGCGTGGAGCGCAAGCGGCATGTGGCCGTGCCGATGTGGATTTCCAAGATAAATGTGTTGCGGCAAGATTGACATAAACTCTCCGGTAATGAACGTAATAATGGACCGGTGTGTTGATTTTACCGAGAAATCTTTTAAGATTACGAGCAAAGAGGCTTAATGGGACTAAAATGCTTGGTGAAGATTGCAAAGGATTTCGGAGAAATTGATGCGTTATAAGTAGAGAACCTTTTACTTAAAAACATACTCGCACCCCTTTCATGTTTGTTTATAATGGATTATCTCAACACATTTTAAATCGGTTTAATATGTACATATTCTTCGTTAATGTATGTTTTTATTCAACCACATGCTGGCACAATATGGCTAAAAGAAAAGTAATGGTCAACTATATTTTTAAGATATCTTTCATATAACTTGTTAATTGACTATTTGTTGGACTCGGTTGCGTTAATAGCATGTTTTCATGTGGGTCAATGGGTTATTTTTAGTGTTTTATGTATGTAACTGTTTATTTATATGTTCTTGATATCAAGTCTAATACAGTTAAATTACTATTAAGCTATCCATTTTTTTTAATTCGGTTCTTGATAGAACACTCTAGTTAAATTCAGTACTAGTAGTATGATATGCATGCTAGTGTATTTTCTTATAATTACATGTACATATATATTGCTCTTGAATAATACTTATCCGAATATAATAACTAACATATTAATATTATATAGGTCACGCTGTTAAAGGTAATTTGCAGCAATGCTAACATAAATCATTTTGAAATGATATTTGCCGAACAAAATAAAAAAAAATATCAAAAGTGTAAAATGATGAATGAGAAATGCATATGTCTATACTTCCTATGCAATGATGTACGGATTTTAATGATGTCTACAAATTATTATTCGCTGTTGCAAATTAATAGTGATAACATGGTAGGCAATATCCTCGATATAAAAGAACATTAGCGAATATTGCATTAATTTTCAATGTTAATTTTCCATAATTACCGTTATTACAGTCATAAAACGAATCCATGATACTTCAACAAATGTGAAAACAAACTCAACGCATATTTTTTAACATCTGTATATCAAAGTCTGACACGTGTTAATGCAGGATGTTTAACATATAATGATGGCGTACGTGTTTAATCGCCTGCGAAGGAAGAACAATAAATTCTAGTGAGTCATTTAATAATTATACTTTTATAACGTGTTATGAATTTAATGTAAATCATAGTTTATCACAACTATTAGTTTTTTTTCTTTTGTGTTTATGGTGAATACATAAACGTTGTAATCATAGTACTATAAAACAGAAAATATATACATATGTAAACTGAACAAATCCCAGCTGCATCGACAAGAAAGAAATCCTATTAGTAGCACAATATTGTAATGTATAGCTAGTCAAAAACGAGTGAACACAACATCTCGAACGAAGCAGCTATTTTGATAAAATAACTTCAAGGAAATAGGTATTTATTGAAGTTTTTTTTTGCCTTAAACAATTTACAATGTACAAATGACTAGTGGGTAGAAGGCACCAATGTTTGCTTACTCTCGGTATATTGATTGTGTTCCGAGGTACTAAATGTTCTAACCACAATCAAAGACAAATTTCCATTCTTCAATGTAAACGACTACACGTTTTGTTAAAATGTAGGGAAGCATTTGATAAAACTTGCAAGTGATAATATTGCAGACGAAAAAAGTAAATAACTTAAAAATGAAAATGTTGATGCATTCCTCGTAGCAATATCATCACTATAATTATAAACGTGCAGTTTTTAAATACGCGAACGACCAGCACAGACTCTAAATCTGTATACGAACGACGACCATACATTTAATGAAACACAACTTACTAAAATAATAAACTCTTATGTTTCAGATGGAGCGTTTCAATCCACTGATATTGTGGTTAGCTTCTGGCAAACCAGACAGCTCTGCGCCATCATGAAATAAATCGAAAATGGACAGAAAATGACACTTTCTGCAACAAAGTTGTGATTCAGCATAGGTACGTGTGTTTCAACCGTGGTCAATTCGCTTTTATTCGCAAAAAGGCTTTATAAATATCTGATCATTCAGTTTAGATTTATTTTCATTTCATTGCTTTTTTTTTTGTTCTGCGATGTAAATGACCAACAAGCCGGTGTGATACTTAAAACAGGACATACATTTTTGTCGCGCTATTCTGATCACAGTTTTACTTATTAATTATTTTATTTACATTACAACAATAACTGCTAGTGGTAAGAATAGGCCACCATACGGATGACATCTACAGAAATTGTAAAAGTATGTTAAACATATGTTTTTAATTGAACTCAGATTTTTATAATTACTATATATATNACAACTATTTTGATAACATAACGTCAGGTCAAGAGGTATTCATTGATGTGTTTGTTACCTTAAACAAATAAAAATGTACACAAAATAAAATTATACTCATATTTTATATATGATATTTATTTTCATATTTATCCGTTTAAAGCTAATAGATACTATTTATATCATTTCGAAGGTCATATACAAATGTATAACTTTCAATTATTTTATTATGTACACCACGGTACAGATAAAAAAAAATGCGAAATGATTTTTGGAACAGAATATTCAGAAAAAAATAACTTTATTGTTTCGAAGACTAAATTATCAACTTTAACTTTTCAGAACAAAAGTACCTGTACCAATAGTTATTCAGATTTGCCATGTTGCTATAAAAAAAAATCAGCAAGTGTATCCATTCATTTTCCCTTTATAGTTTATTTCATGTCTTATTTCCAAGACCCTGGTCACTTTGATGGCACAATAAAGGCATATACAGTATGTGGAGTCAAATGCTCTATCTGAAACATAAGCATTGTGGATTAAATGTGAGGTCGTAATGATGTAATAATAATAATGTAATAATTCTTATTAACTTGCTGTGCAAAATCATGCGTAAGTATTTATGTCATATGCATTATATCATGGTAAATGGTTCTTGTCTTGCCTTCCTGCAGTTTCCATTCTTTTTTAATTTTAAAAGTTCAGGCATGTCTTGTGGAACGAGAGGTTAAAAAGTTAGCTTTCTTTTCTTAATTAATCACAATTTCTACCGATTTGTCATTAAATGTATTTACTTATCGAGTGATTGTAACGTTTCCATCATTTTCATAACCAAAGTTCCTATTTCAAATACAATTCAGAGACATGTCGCAGGCTTCATTTTGGTTTTCATCAATTTTGATAAATACCTCGGTTTCTATTATAACGATCACAATTTCCTTTGCTATCGCATTACATTTGGCCATTTTTGATGTATTTCCTTGGATAAATTAGAAAATGGATCAAAGCCATTTATTCCCCGAGTTTTAAACAACGATATAAGGTAACGTTACTACAATTGTGTCTCATGAATTCCCAAAAGTCGCATCTATCTTCTTCGGTTCCGTGACGCGGATGAATACCGCACCAGGTGACCACGTGATTGAAACTACACGACGAAGCTCACGCTGCGATTGGTCGTTTGATGATCTGGTTTAAAATACGGCAACATAATGTAGATTTCGGTTCTCTCCAGGACTCGCCGGCCACTCGTCAATCAATCATGGTGCTAATTTTCGTACCTGTCACGATTTCAACATGACTATAGGTTCTTGACAATGCTCACATACGACATGATTGCAAAAGCAATAAAGGCGCGAGTTGATGAGACCGAATAAATGTGCGATGCAAATTGAAAAAAAGCCTTTGACGAATTTCCCAGCCAAGCAATAACGCAGTGTGTCACAAAAATATGAAATGTCGCGAAATTTCGATAAATCACTTCTGAATCCATTAGTCGATTAGTGTCGTCGATTATGTATTGAAATAAAATTGCCTTGTGTGATTAAAAAGTATAATGTCATGCTATGAGAAATCAGTGTCATAAAGTTATATATGACTTATGTATCTTATATGTGCCGTCAGATACAATAGCCCACTCAATTATCTCATAATATTGTCTCCTTACATTTGAGCAATAGACAGTATCACCCAACATTACAAAAAAAACTAATTAATGCTCACAACTACGGATGACTTTTTCAAGTAAAGTAACATTCCATATATAATTATTATTTATGGCTCGTTATTTTAACAATATAGAGAGTAATTCATTTTACAATACATAGTATTTTTAAAAGAGTTGTATGAAATACTAAGTAAAGAAAAAAGAAATTGGTTTACGTAAAGGATTACAAGCTTAGCTTCTCTTTTTTTTTCGTTCATGACATTTTATTTTTCTCGTGAATATGCGTGTGTGGGTCGAGGGCATCCCACACCATACCGTACAGGGTTAACAAATAATATATTTATATTACAACGCATTTTTACATTTTTACAATATTGTCTTTTACATCACAATATACAAATAGCATATAAATAGCAAAAGAGGATGCATGCAAAATATACATACTCAAGACAAACACAGCAAACCTAACTGAAACATACACGGTTGATGCATAAACCACCATTAAAAGGTAAACAACGTACATTATGATGCATGAGCAGAAAAAAATAAACTGTTGTTGTTGTTTTTTCATTCAATACTGCAAAATGCTAAACACCTGTTTCATTTAACAAACGAGAAACAAAAAGCATATATAACAGACTGATTTAGTAAACATACTGCATGTATCAAATTTTAAGAAAGAAGCCCGAAGTTCGTTGCAGAAAAAAAAAGAAAATCGTATGAGTTTGACAATTATGTTCATATTATTCAAATTTGCAAGCACTAACATTACACTGTATCTTTTTCCTCATATTACGATAGGTAAACATTAGATTGGTTGAAATTTCATTTGAAAGCAAATAACGATTTTTAAAACAACGCGAATTAATCTAGACATATCAATGGAACCGGGGTCGTTTCAACGCGATAAATCCGTAGATAGCATACATCAAACCTATCCGACGATAGCCTTGTAGTACTATATAAAATGTCAGATTATATTAGTTGCTTGATGAAAACCTGCAACATAACCCCGTCAATGCCAAAGGCTTGTGTGCATGTTTTATTGCCCTGTATCGGGTTGAATTTTTATGTGAAGGATGTAGCTTTTGAACCACAGAGGTGTGAAGCGGCCTTGACCTTTTTTAGGTAAACAATGCCGGAAACTCATAGTAATCTTCGTTTCTTAGCTCTTTTGCGTCAGCATGTAGTTTTTTCTTCATGTTAACGCTGTTCGTCTCATGTTAGCTTATCTAGTCGTTGATGCGTCGTGTCTTGTTGTGCCGAGGTTTTGATTTTTCCTTTTGCCCTTTTGTATTGTTGTTTTTTTATTATCGTTTTGCCGTTTTGGTCTGTACTTGTACCTTATATACAATCAAATAAATATTTTATTAAGAAGGAAACGTCGAGTAAAGCAAACCTTAAAACTGGAATAAAGACATATTTTCCTATGACAGACCTATTCAGAATTTAACGAACGATAACCTTTCATTCTTTTTGTTGAGTATAGGAACACACATATAAATGTCAGATTGTATTCAAGTACATATTGTATCCAGAAAATCTGTTTTCGGCTCCTGACCACTTAAAATAAAAAACGATGAACTATAAAAAAAAAAACTTATAAGTGGCACGCAAAAACTCAGAAGTCACTAAATCAATATGATTGAAACGCGGTTGTCGCAAAAGAGGCAAGATAAGACCAACGTTTCACAACTTTATGGACGTTAAAAGGCATAAATGACGTATAATCTAATTGCCGTTTACACGAAAAGATCTGATAGTACGGGATTTATTCTAGCCCTGTACCGGAACCTATCAGAGCCGGGCGTTAGTGCAATTTTTCAAAACGTAATCTGATGAATATGTATGACACTTATCAAAATTTAAAATAAATTCGACGTTATTTCAGATGGCCTGAGTGTAATGCAAGCTTATTTTTCAGTGCACAATTGTATTTATTTTCTCCGTAGAATGTTACATGCATACGTAGAATATTGCATACATACGTACAATACATTTCATATAGTACTATGAATGTCATATATTAGCATTTCATAAACATAGAATTTCATGTACAGGTACTTGATGGGTACATAAATATAATTGCCGTACATTCAGAATACATTCATATACAATTCCAATATAGTATAATGCAAGTTTTGGTATTGCCCTTAAACTAGCAAAACAATAACGCGATGCTGTCCCGATGACATAGCGTTTTTATTATATTTTTTTCAGATATCACCCGGATGATGTAAATATTCCGATTGAAACCTCTCCAATGAAGTGCTTGAAATATTTGCCTGATAAACCAAAATCATTGTATGTTGCAGAAATTGGAATCAAAAACATCGACCGGTTATTGATAATGTAAACCAATATTGTCAATCTTTTGATTATATCGAATAATACTATGTTCATGCATTTAATATATCATTTGTTCAACGCAAGAAACTGTAAAGTTTATGTGTAATAAAATAATGTTCTGTTCTGTCCTATGCAGCAAGCCGATCTGCGTATGACTTGCGAAAATTGGATTTAAAAACACCGACCGCTTATTGATAATTTTCAGAACAGATCAGAATAGTTTATTTAGGTAATCAAGGACACCGGCCCATAATAAATAACACAATAACACAATATAGTACAATTTCAAAGTTGTGTCATATGTTTCTACAAATGTAGTATTATATTTCTTAAGGGTTATTGCCTGTCAAAAATGGAATAGGTAACATGTTACTTTTCTTATACATGTAGTGTTATCATAATTCGAAGACATGATGTTGTAAAAATAGGTTTATGTCTCACCCATGAGTACCACGAATATACATATAAATTCCTTATATCACGATAATGTAAACCAATATATCGGCAATCGTTTGATAATCTCCCGATCCACAACAGGTATTAAATCACAAAATAAAAATGCTTTTTGGAATATCAGAATGTTATTTAGAAATATTTTGTCATTTAACAAAACACCATTAACAATTACATCGACTGCTCATTGATAATGTTACCCAATTTTGGCACTCGTTTGATAATAGCCCGATCAAGACGCGGTATTAAGTCACACAATTTGAATGCTTTTGGAAGTATCAGAATTGCATTAAGAAACATTTTGTCATTTAACAAAACACCATTCACAATGGATACCCGTGCAGTGTATTAAATTTTACCACCCGAGTATGTTCAATCTTTAATTCTAAATTCCTAATGAACTGCTAGAATTCGTACGTTTTCTTTATTTCAATGTACATTATTGTGCTAAAAACCTCATCACATATCAAGGCGATGCAGTGGTTATTGGTTCGTGTCAGTTATCTTCACGAAATTGTCGATCGGGTACCCGCGTTCAAACTTGCTACCCGTTCAGTCACTACTAATAAAAATTACTATCTTCAATTGTGTCACCATGATTACTGAAAACGTAAGATATAATTACCTTCTCCACATTGATGGTATTTATATCGATGTGAAGCCGTTTAACATTCACTTTATATAATAAAGTTAATCACACAACATTCGCTTTATTTTCTTGGTACTTGTAATTTGAAGGTTAAGTCGTAAAATATAGAGCAGTGTCGACGTCATGATTGACCCATGCATTCCAGGCTTGATTATTTCGAAGACAAGATTACTTTGTAAAAGTCAAGTACAATTTTGGCAGTTATTTAGAGAAGTGGTTTAAGTAGAGTTGACGTACGCAAACACACTCAACTACTACCAACATATTAATAACTAAGATGACGTAGAAAAGATAGTATTGCCTTACTAACACTCTTTAGTAAAACGCTATTGGGTTATCATTAAAGGACGCTTCCACTTCGAGTGGCGTGTTTAGTTTTGCTCCAACAGACTGCGCAATGGTTCTGATACAATTATGTTTCAACGTGTCAAGCATTTCCGTGCAAATTAAGCGCAATATTTGTGCTACGAGTGACTTGTTTGGCATTAAAATGTTGATATCAGTGGAAAGTACACGTATATGTTATATGATTAATGCAGCGAATTTTTAAGTCGTCATAAGCTAGCCGGTCGCGTTGACTCCAAATATATTTACATTCACTCTTAATTTTCTGTAGAAAAATGAAAGAGTTCATTTTGCTTAACCCGTAAGCCGGCGATACCGCCTTCGAAGGCGGAGCTTCTACAATCGGACCAATGGTTTCAAGCGCTGACTAAATGTTATACAGTGCCCGTTACCGTGACCGCACTACTTTTGTAAATATAATAACAAACATTAATAAACATTACCCGTTTGTTTACTCTTGTTTCTTTGATGTTTCATTTAAAACAAAGGCAAAATTAAAGAAAAAATAAATTCATAAACAACGACATTAAATAAAAACTATAAATACATAAAAAAAACGCCACTAGACATATAAAAAACATTTAAAATATAAATGTCATTTTCAAAACCGAAAGTAAATCGTTCGTCTTTAACAATTGTCAAAATGTGCAGGCATAATAATGGCGGAATTTAATGCAAATTACGGAAACTTCGATTAAGGATCGTTTTATAATTCTTTATCTGATTCAGAAAATGAATATTTGGCAACAATTGATCTTGGCGATTTGTTAATAAATACGCTTGAAAATAACATTAAATTTGAAGAAACCAGCAAATTAAAGACAAAGGTACATGAACAGGACAATGAGTGTGTCAAAAATGAGACTGAATCTAATTATGAACCTCAGCAAAAAAGGTTCAAGTGTCTGGCAGAGGCGGATATTGATAGCTTAGAGACAAAGCAACAGTCTACAGCTACTAGAACAAACACACAATGGGGAATGAAGTTGTTTCAAGGTATGATATAACAAGTTTTAATAATTTAAAACAAAAATCACACTTACCTGAAACCGTCCGTTCAATATCAATCCGTTTCACAAAGGAATTTGGTGATTATAATTATGCACCAATATAATTATCAAAATGTCTTCTCAATAGTTTTACAAGAAGACAAGTCAAAATCATACAAGTGCATACAGTACCTTTTAAAGTCCTTTTTTTCAATTACAACTATTAAAATAAATATTTTACAGAATATTCATATAAACAAGATTTGTGATATAAGAAATCATCTAATACGTTGTTTACAATTTATAAATTTGTTTCTGAAAATAAAATACCGTTCTAAAGATAGTATCAATGTGCCCCTTTGATCTTACAGTTATTAGTGCAGTATCAAATAGAGCTTTAAAAAAAAATCGCCCAATTCAAAGATAAAAAATAACTTTTAAGACCTGTCGGGAATGTAACCACACTGTGTGTTTAAAAGAAATAATTTCCTAATTTTTATTTAAAATAATTACTTATATAGTGTCTATTTTTCAGACTGGCATCAGTAGGTATATGGTGGGAACTTAGATTTCGAGACAGTGGGAAAGGAAGATTTGGCTGAAAAACTGCGCAAGTTTTATTGCGAGGCCACGCCTGAACCCAACGAAAAAACAGAGCAGTCACTGCCAGAGCACCACAGAAATGAATACCACAGGAACACATTGGTCAATATCAGGAGCGCCATTAACAGGTATCTTAAGGATATCTGCAGAAACATTGATATAGTTCGAGATATTGAGTTTGTACGGAGCAACCGCACTCTTGATGGGTTTCTCAAAAGCAGGACAGAAGCTGGACTGTCAAGGCCTACACAGCATAAAGAAATCCTGACAAAAGAAGACCTGCAGAAAACATCAACCTATCTTCTGAAGTATGAAAACTCTTCAGTTATAATAAGAGAGCAGCATGTTACGTGATCGCTGTGCATTTTGTTACTAGGAGCATGGAATTTCACCATCAACTGAGGGAAAATAGCCGTGACTTCAAAGGGGATTCAGACTCGCAGTATATAGTCTTAAACCAAGAAATCAAACAGAAAAACCACCAAGGGGGAGCAAGCTAAACGAATCCCATGTCTGAAAAGCGAATCTATGCAACAGGTGAATGTTTGTGTCCAGTGAAGACTCTGAAGTCCTAATGCAACCATGCTCTTCAATAGTTTGACAACAATACCATTCTTCACCCAGAATCATCAAATACATGGTACACAGAGGAGCCATTAGCAAAACGGTCTTTTGAAAACTTTACGAAGAATATCAGCACCAGTGCCAAGCTCTCCCAACGTTACACTGGTCACTGCTTGCGAGCGACAGCGATTCAAGCCATGAATGATGCCGGCTATGAAGCTCGTCACATCATGTTCATGAGTGGTCACCGAAACGAGGCCTCCATGCGTTCATACAACCGTGGCTGCAATATTGCACAGAAGAAGTCGATAAGCAACACCCTGTTAGCTCTAACAGAACCTGCATGTAAATCAGCAAAACAGCTCGTCAAGTATCAATCAGCCACCTCTTCGAGCGAGCAAACCGTGAGACCAGTCCTAGAAATGCAGATACAGGACTTGCACAACATGGATGAAATGTCCTCAAATTCTCAATAAGTGCAACGCAATGAACAAAATATTTGAAGCATGGAACTCTTTAGGAGAGCTTCATTGAACAATTGCACTATTAACATTACAAAGTCACATTAGAATAAACACAAAATGTTTTCCCTATAAAATGTTGACTATTAGATCTAGCAGTTGAATATCAAAATAATTAGATCTAAGACAAATTTTAAGTTGAACAATTTAAGTTTTTGAACTTGACAGTTACTAGCAAGTTAAAAGTTAAATAAACTTGTTCAATTGTTTCAAAATTTAAAATGAGTTCCTTAAACTAGTTTTATGTGTTAAAAAATACAACTGTACTAAATTGCAGATGAAATAATTAACTTTCTTGGCTTGAGCTACCTTTTATCAATGCTCCAATTGTAACCTTAATTCGCGAATACACAATGATTGGATTATGCTTTATCATGTAATTTATCAACCTTAAAATACTTGAACAGAGATATAAAAAACAATAGGTTATCCTAGTTTTACCTCTGGAAAAGTAAAATCCGTACATATATATATATATATATATATATTTAAAATTAATCCAGAACACACTCTCTTCCCACTCAACTTCTCAAGCTGATGTCATGTGACCGTGACATTCTTGTCGCGTGTTTGCTGCTCGACTATTATTAAAAGTAAAAATGATCTATTAAATCGTTGAATTCCATTATACCTGTGTTACGAACTACAATAAAAAAATAACATTTATCTATAGACAGCTCGATATTATACGTTCAAAGAAACATTTAAATTGTAAAACTTCAGAACTGCTTTTCCTGCGCAGTAATAATGAATAACACAACCTTACGGGGCGGGTAGTATCTGTTCCCGAAACTAAGATTACAACAGGAGTTGCCTCCCTAAATGCATACAATTTTGAGTTGTTTTTTATGCTCGGATATGTTTTATTGTTTGAAATCAAAGGAAATATACAAATATAAGGATTCGATTCTTATTTTTCGGGCTTTTATGCAGTATGAACGCTCAGGGCGAGTATTGAAAATTTACCGAGAAGAGCTAGCAACTATTACCTTATAGGAGAGCCATATATTTTTCTTTAAATACAGCACAATCGATTTACCATGCAGTTGGTACGTACAAAATGTAGAAAATAAACTTAACCGGAAAACAATAATCCGGATTGCTATTTTTAAAGTTGTAAGTACATCAGGCAAAAGTTATACCGCACCATGGACTAAATAGACCTTTACTTAGAATAGTGGTGGTGTTTAAAAACAGTAATATGTGATATAGGCGGACGGACTACGCAATATTGATGTGATAAAAACTTAAATAAATTAAAAGTTAATTTTCAGTTTATTATTGCATTTCATCATATTATATTTACATTGTTTTAAGATTGGCTAACAAGTAAACTGATAAAATAGACAACTTTCATTTTTATTGATTTTTGTAAATTTGGATGGTTTTTATTTACACAAAGCAAGAACACTGCAAAGTGGATGTCAATAATGTACATGTAAGATGAAAAGTACATTGTTGGGAAGATGAGTGATTTTCCTGTCAACATTCGAAACTTCAATAAACTATAATCCAATACTTAAAAGTACGGTCTCGTTACAATATTGTTGGGTATATAAAAACCAATACATGATTCATTCTGAAGAGTTCGTATGCAAACTTGCGCGTTAGAACACCAAATCGGTATTAATTTGTCCATAAACAACAATTAGCTAAGCAGTGTCCCTCAAAACATTCACGTGAATTGAACACCTAATGTATTTTTTTTTTCATCTATTTATATATTTTACATTTTTTATTTTAACCAAGGAGATCTTTGTATGTATGTATAGGCCCGAGAAAAAATATGTCCGCGAACGTTTCAAAAATCTCTGGGGGGAGGTAAAAATAGTATACATTATTTAAAAAGAATTCGTCGCGTCATATTCACCACTCGCAGGTGTGTTGGAAAGCATGCAAATTTAGCACAAGTCTCAATCAACGTAACTGTACCTTAACAATGGATGAATTTATATATGAATGTGCGACGAAAGCGGAAACTACTCCTTTTACCCGAAATAAAAAAAAGTTAGATGTTAAACAATCTTTCAAGATTGGCGAAACCGTGTTAAGCGGAAACGAACAATTTTCACGACAAATACTCTTTCTGGGTGCATTTTTTCACTCTACCGGTAGATTCCTTAATTTCCACTACGATGGTATGTAATTCCATACTCAAAAGGAAATGGGCCTTCGTCGATGCTTTCCGACTCTTAAGCATCTTTCCGCTCAATTCCTTGCGTTGGGTGAATTAAGTTGACAATATACACGTGTCACGCACGTGGAGACTCGATTCTGTTAGACCAGCACCAGCAAAACATATATAATTATCCAATTTTCTTAAAATGATGCTTTTGTGAGCACTGCTAATTATTCAGCGCTCCATTCATACAGTGTTCAAGATCTCGTGGCGCGAGATTGCGTGAGACTTCGAACCAGACCTCGTGATTTTCAAAAGCACACGGCTCCCCTTTGAAGATTCAATTATTCTTTACCTATACACTGTCACGCATATGCGTTGTAACTTATAAATTACACGTTATTGAGGCATCGTTTTTTCTCTCCTTCCGCGTTGTAAGCATTTTTATGATTTGGTTGTACTTTATGTGTTACCAGCATGTTAACTTCGCATGGCTGCTTTGCACACATTAAGGTTATTGAAACATAATTAAGAACTACTTCTACATTTTTTCTACTTCTGGCATTTGATTGCTGTGTTGAACTTGGGCCTGTATTAATAAACCCATTCTGAGACTTGAGTACAAATAATAAACTTTCGATGGTGCTTATGTCACAAGAAACAACGTTCTATATGAAGAATCATGAAATGGGGAGGAATAATAATAAGGGATATTTTTGACATCACAGTTTTAATAATATTCTTTTTTCTTAGACTTAAGTCTCAGAAATGGTTGGTGAATACCAGCCATGTTTTAATCTTTGGAACCAACAATCATGCCTTTTATGTACCCTAAAACACATCATTTGTTTGCAGCTTAGACGAACATCAAACCATGAACAGGGATATGGCACCACAAAGAGTCTTCATTTTAATCAGAAACGTGACGTCAACAACTGCGAAGTCGCCACTGGTAACAATATATGAGCCTTGCTCTAAGGAAACGGGGCTCAATGCATGTGCGTTAAGTTTCGTCCCAGATTAGCCTGTGCAGTTCGCACAGGCTTATCAGGGATGACACTTTCCGCCTTAACTGGATTTTCGCCAAGAAGAGACGTCCTTTAAACGAAAAAATGCCCCCAAAGAGCGGAAAGTGTCGTCCCTGATTAGCCTGTGCGAACTGCACAGGCAAATATGGGACGAACCTGTACGCACATGCATTAAGCCCCTGTTTAACAGAATGTCGCTCATGTGTCATATTATGAGGTTTGATGATTAAGAATTAAGTGTTGGACAGCGACCTTAGCTTAAATGAGCTATGCGATGTATTTTAAGTTTTAAATATAGATGTTATTAAATGTCCATGTACAGACTAGGTTTTAACACAGCGTCATTTCGTCCAAATTTAGTATTTATCACTATAGCCGAAGAAACCGCTCTGGAACCGTCCATGAATCTTGATTGTTCATCAACTAAACAAATACAAGTAATTATATACGTGTTAATTGTCCCTGTCGTATTGCTCATTCAGTTCACTGATTATAACTTCAAGATGTACCCAGCAGCATTCAAGGGGCAATCAAGGGGCTTAGTACCACACAGTGATATTAGCCTCGTTCTGAAAAAGAGAAACTGGTTAAATGCATGTACGTTCAGTGTCGTCCCAGATTAACCAGTGCGGACTGCAGGGACGACACTTGAACTCGCCTAAACTTGATTTTCGTTCAAAAGACACTTCCTTTAAACGAGAAATTCCATGAAAGCGGAAAGTGTCGTTCTTGATGAGCCTTTGCGGACATGCAATAAGCCCAGTTTTCCAAGAACGAGCCTTTTATAATAGTATGATACATTTGCAACAGCATTACGTCATTATTAAGAAAAAACGTTACAATCTTACACACACCATACATCACTTAACAAAATCTGCGTACATAGTCACTAAAAAGGGGGCATGATATATGTCTCAAAATTGTCTTGACACGTGACCAACCATCGAAACAAGTCAATCACGTGACCATATGACAATCTGCTGGTAACTCTACCGCCTCTAAGCTAACGTGATGTCCAGTGTGGTTCCCGTATAAACATTGTGGTTCAACGGTGAGTATATATCGGGTTCCCAAAATATGTAACCATTTTTAACCCCGAGTAATCTTCCGCCACTACCGGCGTGGTACTATTTTTTTTTTGCACATGCGCCGTGTTGGAAACGACGGCGGTTCAGCTGTGCTCGTGCTGAGATAAATATACCCTCACGCATTTGCAAGAAAATAAACATTAGCTGTTTCGAAGGATCCCCGCGTGCCGGTTGACATCTTAACTCGATCGGGAGATCACAAAATCGTCGGCTGATAATAATAGGGGGAAATGGACCCAATTATTTCATTATTATAATCATTTTTCATTATTTGCTAACATATTCGTTCTTGATATCCTTTTTGTCCCCTAATTTGTCAGGCGGGGAAGGTCCTTTTTACAGCTCTCTTGGTAAAAATGATGTACAGGAAAATTAATTCTACAAAAATCGTCAAGAACTACATAAACCCGCGGGTTTAAGTCTAAACCTCGCTTGAGACGCGACCACGTTGCGTGGATCCGATTTCCTTTAATTACAGCCTTCGTAAGGGTGTAAAACCCAGAAAACATTCATAGCGACGTGTTTACAGTTCAAACGGTTAATTGTTAATCAAGAATCGTATTGAAATCTTTGCACGAAAATCAAAAACGTTCGAGGGACAATTGAGCAATTAGCCGCATACATCAAAGTAATCTGTCATCGCTTGATATGTCTATGGGCTTATTTTCATCTGTTTTTTCCGATCCGGAGCTCTTTTTAAATATACTTATGGAAATAAAAGTGTTTTTATTCTTTTTAATATTTCTCTGATATGTTTCCCAGCCGTCGACTCGGAAGCGTTCGACAGGGAGAGATGGAGACGTCCGTCAGCGTAAGAAAGTTTGAACGTTGTGGGAAATATGCGTCAGAAATCGCGAGTGGCAAAGAGAAGGCGTGGCAAAACCAGCTGATCGACGCAATTTTTAAATATTGTTGTATACTTGTTTTCTTTTTTTTCCGAACACATTGTATTTCAAGATTGCAAATAAATACATATACATGTACTATATGAAAAATAACATAATCATGTAATGCAATCAGAGATGAAAAAATCATGACATATACAACACATCTAAAGTTACCAATTTGAAATATGTCCATTACATACAAAGCATATATGTTAGTAAAGTAATTCTACCTTTGTTGTGCAATTCTCGACATAAGTTGAAAACAAGTCAAGCATAGCAAAAATAATTAAGTATAAAAAACGAACATGCTCTGGAATACATGTATATGTATTTACATGACAAATAGTTATTCGTAAAAATATTAACTATTTATGCATTCCTATTACAGAAAAACCAAGCATGTTAGTATTTTACAATATTTCTTAGCTTTCAATCATCTAGGATTCCTTGGTATTTACACAGAAATGAGAAATCATGACGTAAGTTTGCACGAATTCAGCGAACATTTCAGAGCAAGATTGTTGCGTAGGTTGTATTAATTTAAAATAATTTTTATAGTAATAGATAAGTCATATTTAGTGATATGTTTGTGTGTGTAAAATGCCATAGTGATGTTTTTTTTTCATTGTGTGTAATAAACTAATTACTAAATGAATGTGAATACTGTTTTTAATATTCTATTAGGTCTTTTTTGCGTAGCATGAATTACATGTTTTAAAAAGATGAACATGATCGTTACAGTTATTGTTTTTTATTCGAAAACAAAACTCCAACAAAAATACAACATCTTAGGTTAGATCTTAGATCTTACAACCTTTATGGGCGTTCTAGCAAAAAACTATAAAATCTCCAACTCGTGCTATGTATTACCCTCTAATCTGCCAGGCAGTAGCAGACGACAATAAAAGCAGAAGCGAGCGGATAATATTTTGTGAATAAAACCAGATGAGCCCTAATATTTAGCCGACGTCACACTGCGACATGCTGCGAACGCTGAGAGCGTTCAGAGACGGGTGCAACGTAAATAACATATCAGGTGCTCTCACGCGAGATTAAACGAGACTTCCTGGAAAGCACGTGCTGTTCGCACTGATCCACTGCGCAGCCGGTTAAAATGATTTTGTACGTAAGAGAAATGTTTCCAAAGTTTTGGACACTTTCTTTGCATGCCAATTTAGAAATAACGTAAACAATATTTTGGAAAGTCGGCGTTGTAAATTCTTTTTATGATGAACCGATAATGTTTTGCTTGACACAACAAAGTGCAAATTAAGCGGCAATACGTAACACAATTCAATATATAACTAAATTAACCCAGAAATTACATACGAAGTTTGAAATAGCTTTTTACTGTGTAATTACGATCGTTTCAATGAAAAGCATACATTGTGAACAACGAAACATTTTTATGTATTCATTCTTTGAGACTATCCGCGATGTAGGTCAGCTGTTGCATAAAAAACTACTCTTACAACAAAAACATAGTCGATTATGAATGCAAAGACGAAGAAACTTGATTCCTTGACCCTAGTCGGAAGTTATGTTCAGGCCGTAAATTAACGAATATGCCTTTCTCGGGTAATATGACCCCCACCCCCCCTCCCCCCCAAAAAAATGTTTTTTTTTCAATTGTGCATTCAGAACATTGTCAGCTTGAAAATTCGCAATCTGAAAATTGATTTTTTTTTAAATCCAAACATAGGTGCAATATTCTTCATATTGGTATGAAGTGGATGCTTATAAAAAAAACACAAGACATTTAATAATTGACAGCGTATAACACACACACATAAATATATGTGACACTCAATTGGTTCTTGGTTTAAGCGTTGATCTTGTGACTTAAGTTTTACTAATCATTCAACACTTGAGGTTGGGATATCTACGAGTAAGCATTGATTTGGGGACTTAAGTTTTACTAATCATTCAACACTTGAGGTCCGGACATTTACGAGTAAGTGTTGATTTGGGTACTTTTGTTTTACCCCTGAATCAATAGTTGGTGTTCAGCGATTTAAAAGCACACTGTCCTCTTATACATTATATTTGAAAATTTAACACAAAACGTATGGGTGTATTCCGCCTATAAACGTTTTGTCAAAGACATATTAATTGCACGTGTCTGTGTACACTTGATTTTTATTTTCCCTCAACGTTCGTGTATGTGTTACTGTTAAACAATTGAAAACATATTTTTCTTTAAAAAGTGTATTAAACATTTGCTGTAATTTTAGGCGTAGTTCATAATTTCTCAACGTGTTTATTTGATCCTGTTTATAGTCGGTTGATTTAACGCAAATATGCGGTGGAACATGTAGCGTATGTCTTCAAAATTAGAACAACATTTTATGGTTTTAGATGCCGTGTTGTGTATAATGTTGATTTGCTGGTAAATTGTCGTGTTTGTTTATTTTCATCAAGTCATTAATAACCCTATGATAAAATATGTTTTGTTCCTTGTTGTATTTAGCAACAATAAA
Organism: Dreissena rostriformis; assembly: GCA_007657795.1. Lineage (NCBI taxonomy): Eukaryota > Metazoa > Mollusca > Bivalvia > Myida > Dreissenidae > Dreissena > Dreissena rostriformis. Next base: position 32,517 of record VMBQ01005611.1, on the reverse strand, counting down.
GCAATAACAAAGTATTGTCAGCAACAATTTGCGAGTGTGCAAGCAAATGTTGTTTCAATATACTAAATTATACTTTGAAAAAAAAATAATATATTTAATGCAGTACTTATTAGGTATATAAATGCTTAATCAAAATACGTTCAATATTGTAAATTTGCATATGGCTTTCGAACAAACGCACTTCTGCATATGACAATTTTGCTTAAGTGGTGTTCTTACTAGCAACACTTTAAGAATTCCCAATATGGGTTTGTTCCACTTATATGTGTACTTCGAGCATCGCTTTCATCAAATGGTGTGTAGTTCGAACCTTGCTATCCTCCGATGTTGGGTACTTTTAGCCTTAATGTCATCAACTGTTGTGTACTTCGATCCTTGTTGTCATCAAATGTTGTGTACTTCGAACTTTGCTGTCATCAAATTTTCTGTCCTTCGAGCCTTGCTGTCATCAAATGATGTTTACTTCGAGTCTTGTTAACATCAAATATTGCGCACTTCGAGCCTCGCTGTCATCAAATGTTGTGTACTTCGAAACTAAATGTCATCAAAAGTTGAGTTCTTCGAGCCGTGGTGTCATCAACTTGTGTGTACTTCGAGCCTTTCTGTTGTCAAATGTTGTGTACCCAGAGCTTTGCATTTATCAAATGTTGTGTACTTCGAAAGTTGTGTTCTTCGAGCCTTGGTGTCATCAAATGCTTGTTCATGGAAAGCAGAAATGTTGAACATCTAAATATCGTTTAATAACCATTCCTGTAAACGGTTTTATAAAATGCAATGGAATTGTTTACAAATGTTTAATTCAATAATCAAATCAGACACATGTCTTAATGTTTGTTTGACTTATCCTTTATATTTATATTCCTTACAACGATAAACTTTCATATTGATAATACGAGTATAAAGCACAGCAGGAATATCAGGCGCTTATTTACTAGTTTTATTGACAAGTTTGTGTTTTCTGCAAAATGCACAGCTTGTCGGCCATATTGAAAGGCTGCAGGTGCGTAATTTTCACATGCTTGTAAGAACCGCACCAATAAATATCGCAAACGGCCCACCAATCAAATGTGTCCAAAATAAAACGCCCCCTGTTGGAAATTTATCCGTCTCATTTGCATACGCAGACGCGGACCAAAACAGACGTAAATGGATTCATAAACTGCTATAAATGGTTCACTATACCTTTGAATATGTAAGAAATTCGCTGGATAATCATGATATTTTGATTTATAACCCATCGGACTATAGGGCACAGTTTATAAGCGACTTGATATTCAAATAGTCTCGCGGTTTATAAAACGGGCGAGGACGGGACTTAATAAAATGTTTATCAAAGACAAATTAAGGCCATCAAAACACGGCCGAAATAAATGAACAACGTACGAATACTCGATTGCTTTTGGTGGTTAGAGCAAATTAAATTCCAATTTCATTATAATTCCGAAATAAAGGTTTAGAAAATCGAGCTTTTGTTCTTTTGACGAAGGCGGAATGGGCAGTCATGAATTTGTTCGAAGTTTTGTAGGAGCTTTATCCGTTGTTATTGATGCTCAAGCGTTTATGGGGTCCGTATTTTTTACGTTCAATGCGACACCCAGAATGACAAATGGGAGCCATAGCGATTGAAAATTGACTCCAATATTTTCTTGTTATGACTCTATAAAAGACAATTACTTGGGATATTGAGCACTTGCAGGTGCGCCCTAGTGGTTGTTAACCTTTAAATGGTCGTCCACGTAGGGCGTTATCAAGAAAGCGAAACGTTGACGATTTAATAAAAGACACGCGACTTTAGAAAGGGAATAAAAGTAACATAATTGAATTCGAGCGCTTTAAAGCCTTGCTACTAAGATGACAGTTTAATCTAAACTTTAATAAGATATGATTAAATCCTAATGCAATACAGTGAAAGTTGTGTCGTTTCTGTGGAATTCTTAGTTGTCCTTACATATGACCCTTTGACTTTATGGTACTTGTAAACCGATGGAGTTTTTTGTATTTTCTAAATCCTAACTTGATACTTACCGCGAAAGAATCCTTATAAAGTAATTTGTTAAATACGTAAATATCATATATAACAGAAACATAAAACAAAATGAAAATATGTTCAGAAATTGTAAGGTAGTATTAATCAGTATGCTTTAATTTGTCACTTGCGTTATTTGTTATATTATATATTCACGTTTTATACCATTTTTTTTCCATCTACACTATTTGCTTACCGCATGTTGCGATATTATAGTCACTGAATTAATTGCTAATTTCTCACATATACCGATGATTTACGCCTTACAACATTATTCATTTCGTTACCTGCTGTTTGTAAGTGCGAAATTCCAGCGCGATAGGTACAACTACCTGCGAAATTCGGCTGCGCTGGCAACATAACCCGAAATAAGACTTGTGAAATAAAGATAATTTTATAAAAATTATTATCGCATGTGTACAGTTGTTTACACCAATGTGTCGCTTGTAATGTACACCAACCAGAAAACAAATCGAAACAAAAACATCATTATTGCAAACAATTTTAACAGTATTTTACAGAACGCAGCAAGCTTGCTGGGTGGAGTGAAGAAAAGGCGTCAGTGTCTCTACGCGATGACAACTGACCATGGGTAATGTGAACATTTATTTAATATGACCAGCTGACCTTTTGTTCACCGCAAGCATTGTGTAATTTTTTGTTTTTTTAGCATTGCATGGCGATTATGACATGTTTGTTTTGTACTGAAATGCTGAGCTGTATATTAATTTTGTAAAAATCATTATAACATAATGGATTAACTAATCAGTCACAAAAATAAAAAAACACACCATTTAATTATTTGATATTTAATGAATGAGAAAACATGCTCGGGCAACGGGTGATTTTCAAAGACATTTGTCTCAGTGCGAAAATAAAACGCAATATGGCTCAACAAAACAAGATTGAAGGATGTACTAGGGAAACGGTTTGTAATATCATATTCATTTAATATACAGTGTAGATCCTTAGAAAATAAAAGCAAAAACGTGAAAGCATAACAATGCATTGAGTTTTAAAAAGTTTGGGATATGTTTGTATAATTAAGTTGTGTACGTTGTGATTTTTTATCTTTTGCGCATTAGTCAAGGGTTAACCTTATTGATCTAGAGCAAAACACATTTGAACAAAAAATCAATTGAGTGGCACTTAAAACAGAAACACTTAAAAGCAGCATAGCATATTGAACATTATTAAGAAACTATAAGCATTTTAAAATAAACATTATGCTTCGGTCGGTGCTTTGAGATAGGCTAGGTAAACATAGCCGTACACATTCTTTACGTGGTGTAGTGTGTGCAAGTTCCAACCATTCGCCAAATATATGCCCCGATCGACTTACATACAAACTTTTTATTATTAAAGGCAAGCAACTGCCAGACTAGCTTCCATTTACAACCGCTGACATATTGGCCATTTAAAACATTCCCTTAACCATTAACTGCTTCATCAACAGGTCGCCGAGGGTGGTGATGGAAAACAGGTCCACCTTTTAATGTCTTTCAAGCCGGTCTCTTGTCAACCGCAATATCTTCCAAGTGCCTTTAAAATAATTCTCATATTATTGTTCGTTAAAAGCCAATCACATCAATGCGGCGGTGCGCTGAAATTTCTACATTAACAAAATTGATAAATAGTCTTAACCTCAAATGAACACGACCAGGAATCGTACATTGTTGAAACTCCATGGGAATTGTAAAGGAATATACATTTTATATCGGCATAATCAAATTTTCAAAAATGTAAATGTCAAACTTGATTTGTTCACCCGATGATTCCAGGAACAGGGACACTCGATTAAATATTTTTATGTCGGTGCAACCGGTTCCTGCGGCGAATTCAGACGAAAGTTGATGAAAATGGCGACTAGTCGATGATTCCAGGGCATTACTGCGAAAGATGAGATATATCTAAATGTCCGTATGTCGCTATCACAAAAAGAATCTTTACGAAGTTTCGTTTTTCTCTAAACAGGTCGGAGAGCGTCAATTAAAACAGGTTTAGAGATGGACAACGTTTAGAAACAGGTGTTGCTTTGATTTGTTTTGATATATGTTGTTTCTAATTCGAGTTTAATTTTTGTTTACAGTGATACTAACAAATATACATGTGACAATAACAGCAACAGTAGCATATTCTTTTGTATATGAGTTGTGTCGAGCATTTAACTTTGGTTTGGTTATAATTAGTTATTATAACTCGATTTTAATTTATGTTTCAGAGATACTGATTAATATACATGTAACACTAACAGCAACAACTGTAGCGTCATCTTATACATATCAATTGTATCAAGTATTAACCTTTTTCAACTGTAATGTCATTTATACTACCAGGTTGCGCCTATTTTCAAAATGGAATATCACATGTAATTCATTTATACAAAATTTACCGAGATTGGAATGATATCAGAATGCACGAAACGATAGTATAATGTGAAATACATATCGATACACAAACAGTATTTATAAATTAATGATGAACACAATAATGCACGGAAGAAAAAAAAACTAAATAGATTACAAAAAAAATATATAACGATGCACTTGCAGCCAATACAATAGTGCAAATAATGACATAATTTACAAAACAAAACAGAGCTGCAACATGAAATAATGTCTATATGACAATGACATAAGCACACTGATTTAACTACTCAAAGAAATTCACAGTAATTAGGTTACGTTACTGTCAAGAATGATTGATAGTGAAACATCAGTTTTACGGTTGCAATTTGGTGGTTAAATAAAATATTCACGAACTGTTAAAGCCCTAATTTGCAAGTTCTTAACATCTTCATTATTCGAACGCCATTTTATTGCATTCCTTCCGAGGCGAAAATTTGCGTTGTCTAAAATACGGAGACTCATTAATTTTCACGGTCCTCGCTGTGTTGAGCGGCTCGGATAACGCGTTCGGCTTGTAATCCGCTAAATAAACGATTTAATGGCAAATCAAATGATATGGATAGGGTGATAAGGAAATATTTATGCTGCGTATTGATGATGATAAATAAGGTAATAATTATAATAATGATAATAATAATAATAATAATAATAATAATAATAATAATAATAATAATNCATAACATTTACATCGATTATATGTAAAAAAAAAACATATTTTAGAAAAACATGGCTTGAAAAATACACAACAAACAAAAGACAGAAATGGAGAGATGTCTCTTGAAACCTCATGTGCTTAACGCTGACAGTTTATCATAGTAAGATGCATTCACACGGATTTAGCGTCTGAAAAATGACAATGCAACGAGTAAAGATGGTTTTATTTAATAAGTCTCTAAAAACTAATTTACATTCCATTCGTTCACCTTTGCCTCAATATGTCATGGACCCTCGTTATTATTCAAAGAGATAATACACGTTTTAATCAGTAAGCTTTGTTGCTGTATATGTATATAATTGAATTATTCTTTTTTTTAATCATATACTTTCGCGGAAAACAAACATAACATGAACTTGCAGACAAACATGCTCAGTCAGTTATAGCATAATATCATTCCAATTAGTCTCATATAATTAAACAATATCTGTTTAATATTGTTTCACATTTAACGCGCTTGCTTAGCAGGATATGAAAAGAGACCTATCGACAACATGTAACCGTGTATGTTGATGGCGTAGTCATCAGTTCAATATGCGATTACATTAATAGTAATGTGAGTGAAATACTATGTTTAACATAGTATTATGCCGAATGTTATTAAGTAGAAATTGTTGCCATGGGGAGTAATGACCAACAAGTAGATACAGAGACAATGTACTGGTTGTTCCGTAATTTGAGCCTTGCGTTACCCTATCGGTTCGATTCAGGAAATAGTATATCCAAAGTAACGGAGTCTACAAGAACTATGAAGCTAACAGTAGTTTCCGTGTGCTCGTGATTGTAAATCAGGACAACGGTTTCTTATGTGTATCTCCATTTAACTTGAGAAATTGTACTCTGATATATGATAGTTAGGCACACGATCGTAAGCTTCTGTTTTAGACTGCTTCTAATATGTATTTTACAGTATATGGAGTATTGAATAATGTTAGGAGTATTTCATTAAATTTGATATGATTTTCAACGTGCTTACAGGAACACAAACGTTTTTAAAACACGCCATCTGGCCATCGTGGCAGTTTCGGGTAAGTGTCGCATTATGACGAGCAGCTACAAATCATAAACGTCTAAATGGCCTTTGATAACTTCTTTCGTTTTTTTTTCATCATTGTAATTACTGTTTTAATCTGAACACATATTTATTAATACATGGACTATTTGAAAAAAAAATTATATAATTATAATAATTACTAGAGCTTTATTGGCTATCAAACACAACAACAACAACAACAACGTAATGTTGTACATTGTATACATAGCAGGCTACGTTTTTAATTGTGGCGTCCTTATTTCGCACTTTGGGATGAGAAAAAGCGAATATGATATTAAGATGACTGTTTACTTAATGACTGTTCTATTACAACGAGGAGTTTCCCCCCGGGGGGGTAACTTCCCAAATTTTAGGGTAGGGGTGTCCCGCTGAGACTTCCGAAATGTGACCCATTTTAATACCGAAACTCTGATAAAGTAGACCCATTTTGATACAAGATATTTGAAAAAGCAGACCCATTTGTATACGATACCATTGAGAAAATGGACCCATTTCAATACTAGAATTTGATAAAGTGGACACATTTCATACTAGAATTGTAATCTCTATCATATCAATACAGTATACGTATTGAATTTGCTATTATATGTTGTTTTTTAAAATTTCATATATGTATCATACCCATTTTGATACTGATACTTTCAAATCTATATGCATTTATATACAAACAAATTTCTGATTTCAATACCCATATCTATACTTAGATGCTCAAAACCATACCCATATCTATAATTTTAGTCGAAAAACACACCCCATATTTGCGGCACATCCCTATATACCTTTATATTGGAAGTTACCCCCCACCCCGGGATACATTCCGCTAAGTTTCTTATACACCAAAATCCAGTCTGTGCGGAAAGTGTTGCCCCAGATTAACCTTTGCAGACTGCACAGACTAAAATGTGACGATACTGTACGCATATTCATTAAGCCCGGTTTTCACAGAGCGCGAACAGAATATAACAAATAATGCTTTCACACGTCGTATGTTTTCTTCTGTCAAAACAAGGATCACATTCATCATTGGTGTAAAAATTGAGATTTCATTTTGTTCACACTTCACAATCGTATTCTTCACACTATCTATGATCGTATTTATTGCTTGTTACGAAATTTAGAATTGCAGTTCTTGCTATTATCTCTCAAACCATTTTTTTGCGAATCCGCATTATGCACACTTAAAATGCCAAAAAAAGTTTGGGAAAGTATTATTTGAGAAAAATATGGCTTACTTATACTTAATCTGGCTTTTAGGGACGATTAATAGCGTGGCGGGCGAAATATCAGTTAAAAATCACCTTTGCTTACGTAAAGACCTAACCCGCCGTTCAAAAGACGTACCTCATGATTATATATTATGCATTAAGGCTCATTTTGTTTCGAAAGAAAACACATACGGATAGCCAATGTGCAATATTTAATAATACTGTTGTTAAAATGTCCCTTAAAACACTTTCGAATTCGAGCAATGCTCATCTCAAATAGTATCCGAAAAGAAAACTATCAGTGCAAAAGCATAAAACTATTCTCGAAATCAATTTTCATTTCAGTGTGTCAATGGCAATGTAAAACCCCATTCGGTAGAATATAATATCTTTATCATATATTCATCGTAATATTGTGCTGATACGCGCGGTATGAAAAATGTAATAAAGCGACTGAAATATATGTTATTGTGCGGATTAAATATACCCGCGCCATGGGGGGCGCATGCGGGATACGGGGATTTTATCGATTCGGCGCAGCAGAATACACAGTAGGAAGGGGAGAGGTATATTTTAATACAACATAAACCATTCTTATAACACCGGCTTTCTTTTTATTATAGTTAATATTGTAACACGAGGCATTTGTTCTGTAGACATTAGAGAGGCAGGTTTTATTATCATGAACAATAATTACAGTGTTCTGTTCTGTGCTTTAAGTAAGCGATTTATTGCATTTGTAGTAGTTTTGTCGTTATTGTTTTTTTTTGCTGGTTTTAGGGTAAAAGGAGTTATTCTAAAGCAAAAACCGCACTTTCATCTTTGGAAATACATGCATTGAACTAGATGAACGTAAATACAGACAGTACAAACATTGTTGTAATGGTTTTTTGTTTGTATAATAGTTTAAAGCACGCAAATTAGCAGAGTACATAATTATGTACTATAATTCTATGCAGATTTTAGAAGAACTCATTTGTTACTGGTTACTAGCAAATACATTTATTCATTCGGAAAACACGATTGTGGATTAACACACATGTACATGTACTTCTTTCTGGAGGTACGTGATATGTTCTCCCATAATTCCACGAGTCTTTACGTTACAGAAGCTAATAAAAGGCATTTTGTTTAGCTGAAATAGCCACTTAACTTAAAGAGCGAGGAATTTGATCAATCCCGATAGCCGTTATCAGTAAAATCAGCGAAATTGCAAAACTCTGGCTTCTTATACTAATTAAGACTTATCTTTACTGGCTTAGAAATGGCTAAACGTATATCAAATGATCGCTTTGTTATCAATAAACATTTCGTTTCTAAGGTAACGGTTTATTTGTCGAATTTGATCTAAGTTTCCCGTGGCGTCGCTTATTCTACGGCAACGCAGATGAGCGATTGGCGGCGGTTTTTAATTAAGATCTTGCGCTATTAAATAGGTAGGGAGAAAATAAAAATCGCCGTACAGTTCGGCGCTGTGTGCACGCGGCGAAACTTAATGGCGGCCCATACTTACACGTTATCTTCTCAGTCAGAATTGAAATCCTCTTCATTGATACACGCGATTTCGACAGCGCCGCACAGTCAAGGGATACAAGTATACGCCCGTTCTATGCGTGACGTGATACGCTATATGCCGGAACAGTTGTAAAATCGTTGCAGGACATTTGCCATAAATCATCGAGCCAAATTGTTACTAAACGCCGTGTTTTGTTGTTGCTCGAACCGCTCGTGAATGTTTGGGTGATTCTTATGTATTAGTTGCCTCCCTTGATTCCATCCGAATCTCTGGTAAACATTGATATGTTTTGTTTCTGGTTTATGGTGTTTTACAACCTATTTTTATTTAGAAAAAGCTTATCTGTTACTGTTAACATGTGTGCTTAATTTCAAGTAAGTAGTAATGAATTAAACTAGAGAACAAATAGAACGAAAATGTTTTCGTCTTCTCGTTCGTCCGAATAGTGTGCAACTGAATAGTTTTTGTTACAAGTAGCAAGCAAAGTCAAACAATCAGTTTCCGCGACTTAAGGTTACAATATACGTATTAAAATCCTTAAGTAATTTTATGCAAAATTTTCAACTTAAGTAAAAATTAAAGTCACTTTAGCACGTAATGACCCTCATTACCATATATTTTCTTAAAGACCGTTCCAAGCTGCATTCATTTAAGAAATAACTGTGCAATGCGATATGAGAGAAATTGACATGAATCAATGTCCCCTGTTTTTTTTCAACGTTTTTTTGCGGCTACTTTTTAGTTGATTTTTACCCGCCTTTGGGCACGTATCACACTGTAGTCTCCAACCTGAAAACATAAGAGCGATTTCTTGGTGAATAGCAATGCTTTCCCTGCACACGGATCGAAAAAAGAATTAAAAAAAAGTGTCAATAACTATAAACATGTCTTCCAGTAAATCATGATGATATTTTTAGAGAGTGTATCATTGCAATCTCAATTATTTAGTATACTGTAACCTCAAGCTCTCAAATCAGAAGTGCGTTGAAGGCTGCTGGAATACGTGTTTAGGTTCATTCAATCAAAACGATAGTAAGTGTTTAACAATAACAACATTCCATTACTTGTGTACGTCACTTTTTCATTTATTGAAGTCTTTGCACGGATAAAAACCTGCTATTTCTGTCATTACATTTGGACGTATTCATGTCCTTCCTGTTTAGGTTAATGCATCGTATTCCAAAACCATATCAATTCCAATCCATTTTTCAATATGACAATGTTTTCATAAAATGTTATTAAAAGGAGCCACATTTAGTAAACATACTATCTACATATAATTATCTTCTAACATAACTATACATTAATAATCTTTAACTTCGAAAATGGAAAATTAGTTCTACATCAAGCAGGAGAATTCCATTAATCATTTACTGAGAGAGACTTTACTTAGCTAATGACATATCAATTACTGCAGCATTACGGCTAATACTCATTGTGAATGGCGAGTAATGTCTGGTCTGATTATAAACAAATGTTTTAAACTATCATGAATGACGATTATATAATTATACGGATATGAACATCACTTAAACCATGGCGTCGTTTTGCAATAAAACATATTCTTAAATAGATCTGCCCCAAAGACACTTAGTACTTATTCTACACCAGACACCGACTCGAGAGCGTTTAAATAAGTCTTCGGCTTCCCATGCAATCGAGCTTAAAACATAGGTTTTAACTTAAATCATGACGCTCCGATATACCGGTAATTATCTGATTATCAACAAGGTCTTCATATTTCACGCAAATAAAATAATCATTGAATTCGTCGTATGTCCGTCCGTCTTCCAGCAAAGCATCCATCACGCGTTTAGTTTGCTGTTTGATCTGTCAGTCTGTGGCTCGGTCGGCAGGTTCATCTATAGATGGGTAGTCAGCTGGCCATTCGGTCAGTCGGTCGGTCGGTAAGTCGGTTGGTCTGTCAGTCGGTGAGTCAGTCTGTTGGTCTGTTCCTCTGTCGAGCGGCCGATGGATGGATTTACGGAGAGAGAGCGGGTTGGATTAAAGTACATATCGGCGTGGAAGGTATGTTTTATTGTTGTATTCAAATGGATATTCAAATGGATGCCATTCGCGAATAAATGACAGAAAATTAATAGTTTACAGCTAGTGTTCTTTGTACACCCAAGAAGAATTTATTACAGAAATGATATGCCCCAGTTGAAATTAATGAATATAACGATATTTTGATCCCACTTTATCCTTAACACATACGTGGGTATTAGTAGGTCAAGACATCTATCTCTGGGTAAGCCTAGTCTCTCTTAATTGCTTTACCGAATTGTGTTATATAGCTCAAGTATAAGTTAAATGCTGCCTCGGAGACATAAAATTCGCTCGCGACTGCCATCTGTTTGGCGAATGTTTCTTTCACTTAATTTCATGAATGAATAAAATAAAATGAGTAAGTTAAGGAAACTTGCAACTAAATGTAAGTGCGTAAACTTTTTTAAACATATAGCGTACTGGTGACTTGAGCTCGATTTGGGTCAAAGGACATTTAAAGATATTTTTTTGTACCATTAAGAATCAGTCAGACTGAGTCAAAGGTCTTTAGAACCAGTGGACTCCTGAGTTCTTTTAACGTGTTTACCTGGTCGCAGACTGCGAAAGAAAAACACAAAATTAGTCTGAAGTACTCATGTGATGCGTTGGTCCTATGGTCAATCAATTTGTGGGATAAGAAAAGAAGACAATAGTGAAGAAAGACCAGTACCAAAAAGACAAGTAGGAGAAGTGAACAAAGACGATGGAAGATTAGTAGGAAGTAGCCAAATAAGAACGAAGATACGTAGGAAAAAGAATGAAGAAAACAAATAGGAAGGAATAAAAGTGGAAAAGAAGAGAATGACAGAAGAAAAAAGTTGAAAAAAGAAAAGTAGGAAAGAAGAGGATGAAAGAAGAGATGGTTTACGGAAGAAAAGTATGCACAGAAGATGATGAAAGAAGAAATTGCTTAAGGAAGAAAAGCAGGAAACTAAGAGAGTGAAAGAAGACAAAGTTGAGGAAGATAAGTATAAAGAACGACAAGTAGGAAAAAAAAGGAGGAAGAAAGACAAGTTCAAAGGAAGAGAGAAAAAGGGACAATAATAAAGGAAGATAAGCGGGAGAAGAAATATGCATAGGGAGAGAAATAAAATGGGAAAAAAGACAAAGATGGAGGCACAGTAGACATGAAGAGAAGGGGAAGAAAGACAAAGACGAAGGAAGATACTCGTAAGTGGGAGAAATATAGAATGGTGACAAGTAGGAAGAAAGACAAGACACAATAAAAAGAAGTGGCAAAGAAGAGGAGGTAGACCGTGGTTAATTTAAAAAAGACAGGACATTAACAGACAAAAAAAGACACAAAGTCGGAGAAAGAATAGCATTAAACAGCCAGAAATGGATGAAGAAAGCATGGAAGAAATATAAGGAAGGAAACATATAAGGAAAAGGGAAAGAAGGGTAACGAAAAGGATGCATTATCAAACGATGGCTGAACGAAAGAGACAGAACAATACGGATTTGTAAGTAAGTAAAAGAATGAATGAGGAGATAATTATGTTGCATGAGACACTCAATGAATCGATGAAAAAAGGGAATCAGATGGAATATGAGGAGAGTAAACGAAGGTACAGCAATATTAAAATATAGATAGGGCAATTACGTTGATAGATGAGTGTATGATGTAGAAAGGTTGCTTTATATTGAAAAAAAACACGATAGAAAGAATGATTAATTTTGATAATTGCGTAATGCATTTAAATGTTCACGGTTAAAGAGTGTTCATGGTTAAACAGACAATTTTGGGGCTAATGAAACCCGGAAATTAGCAAATATTCTCTTCAGAAGTCGGAAAATATCTGCGAAATGTACAAAGCTCATACAGACACTCCGATCAGTCTGATAAATAATTCACAACCAATAATGGCTAATTCTTAATATCCACCGATCGTATTTTACGCCGCCTCGGACCAAATGTGTTAATATCCGGGCGTCGAATCGCGACGGCACAGTTAATGAGTTAAGAATGCGCGCGGCTCCTTATAAATTGTGCATAAATAGCGACTGAATCCGAGGGAAGACAATAAATTTCAATTATTTCTGATGCTTTCTGAAATTGTTCTATTCCTGGTGTGGAGCATATCTCGTTCTGCTTTGATAGTATCGGCCGGAAAACAAAAACAGCGCTAACAGCGTATGCTATAAGCGCTAATCGTATTATATCATTGATTGTGAAACTCTGCCCTACATTACACTACGCTACACTATACTACAACTCTCTGCACTTCAATTAATAATGAACACGTTTAATCACTATCATTAGTTATTGTTTTAATATTCTTCATTTTCTTTTATAATGTATTCGTTTTGAATAATTATCTTCTGTTGTCCTTGTTGGGTTTTGCTGTTACTGCTTCTTTCGCCACTGGTATATGTCTATTAAATTTGCATCGATTGCGAAAATGTTTCTCCCAATTGGCCAAGCCCCCCCCCCCTCACCTGACCTCAAAAGACTTGGTAAGTTGGGTTAAGGGTGGTAATTGTAAACTACACCGCGGTTCAACGCCTCGTTTTAAGACGAGTTACTACGTCAGGGTTGGGCGGGGTCGAACATAGAATCTCTGAGTTCTGGCGCAAGTGATTTTACAACTAGAACAAGGTTCCACTCATTTGCCGCAGTTGATCATAATTATACTACATTATAGCGCAGATGATGATGACGAGGAGGTTGATGAGATTGTTGTATTTTTTTTCAACAAACGAGCTTTTTGAATTCATGATTATAAAACTGAAAATTGCGCACGACAAATGAAAGCCGTAAACATGAAGATAAATATGATTTTCATTTTTTAACGATTAATTTCAATTCAGTTACAATTCGAGCAGATTAAGTTCGCCGGTTATCTGCATTAATTATTCATGGCGGGGATTCGCTCTCTCGTGTAAAGCGCCTAAATCACCGTAATAAATGGGCGCGTTCAGCCGTTAGTTTAGATGTGCCAAAATAAAACGCAATATTTCAAGAATAATTTCGCTTTTTGTCTTTTTTTAAAGTTGCATAGTTGTGCATGATTGCACTAATGTATAGCGTGAAAAAATAAATCGTTTTGCATTTTAATGTGAAGGTAATTGTGTGCAGCGAAACTATAATGTCATGGAGAAATGAAAGCGTACCGACGAACGGACATACTGAATGACGGCTACATGATGACTGAATGGCAGACGGACGGATGGACTAAATTGATGACGCATATCAGTGATCACTATCATAAGCGAACACATCAAACATCGCTTTTTTTTCAATTTCGAATGCTTTATTTTAATCAATATGCTTATGTTAAAAAATATATCAATAAACCATATTTTACATAAGCATATCAGTTATCACTATTTAATAATTAAATATGAACGAATCGATTAAACTTTTATGAATTAACCTACCAATTATCACTATTATAAATGATCAAATATATACTCACTAATGAAGCTATCAATAATCACTATTATAAATGAAGCTATCAATACTCGCTATCATAAATGAACACACAAATCATCACTATCATAAAAAAACACAACACTAATCATTATTATAATTAAACGTTTCAATTAAAACTATTATAAACGAATAAACTCGCAAAGGGATTGCACATAAGTAATAAGAATGACTTTAGTCAAACTTTCAATGATGACGCCGCTTTAAATTCAACCCATACTCGATGTAATCATAGTCTGCCCGTATACGACCTTAATAGGCAGACGATATATTGCGGTGAATGATATTTCATTGACAATTTTGTATTCATAGTATTCATTAAATTCACGATCTCGTAATAGAATTTATACGAAACTGGCATAATCTGTCGCGCATGAGCGGCATTAACAAGCTTGCAAAAAAATTAAATCAAGAAAATAAAATACAATGATAAAAACGGCGACATCCCGGCGGCAATTTCCACAGCATTAGAAAAGATGTTTTAATAATTTTAAATCGAATAAAGTTTCTCCGATGCGCTACATTGTGCTTTAAAAACCGTGTTTAATTTTGATAAGATAGAGTCATCCATCTAAGGGGATTACGGACGCAGGGTTTTAATTCGTACAAACCAGTGTCTCTTTTCGGTGATAGTTCGCACTTCGCTCGAATTCTTCTTTGGACTTAATCGCCTTTCGTGCGATTACTCTTCAACAATGGAGGCTGTAATAGCCCTGAAATAATGCGGAGTACTCTAGCGCGCGGATAATCTATTTAAGTGCACCAACAATCTCGAACCGACTATCATTACGAAACTTCCTATTTTTCCGTTAATCTCCGAATATGCCCGAACAAAAGTATGTTGGATATATCCCAAAGGACCTTTAAGGAAAATGTACATTCAAATGAATTGGAGGAATTATCCAATCACATACCATGCTCATGACATGATTATTCTTTACCTATTTTGTTCAACGATGAAACGATGAAAATGCTGACCCAACGAATGAATCAACTTTTGAGTCAATAATCCATTTTACATAGATTTTATATAACGTTTCTGGAAAATTTATTGAGAAAGATGTCACTGCCCCTGTTATTTCTTTTCATTACAATTTTCCTATCACCTTGACTCCCCATCGAGTAAAAACAATAACAAACGTCAGAATTTCCGCCGTGTTCAAATAACGCATGCGCTCAATGTATCCTTCCGCGCGCTATTTCCCGGTGCGCCCGTAAAAACATACTCAGCATTTAATTCGCCCTTCGCGTAATGGAGACGGCGTTGCACACGGATTTCTCGGTCGGTGACTGTCCACGGTTGTCATGCAACGTTTCTTGAGCCGACTTCTACCAGGAAAGGAAGACACAGAGACATAATTAAAGCGCATTACACTAAATGGCAGAAGACAGCTGACTTCCGACTGTTCGGGTCTCCATTTCCGGAGAGTCGTTTTAAATGGGCACGCGGTATTTCGCGGTGTTTTTCCGTGATAGGTTGAGAGTTAACTAAACTAATCTAAGAACAGATGATTGCAATAATGGTCCGCTCTTCGTGTTACTTTGCATTATTAACGTCCCATTTGCTCCGCGAAAATTGCAGTCGGTTTCATTTTTAGGCGCGGACAAACAAGTGGATCGTTTAACCTTTCCAAATTACATTTGTACGTTGTCCAGGGGTTTTACGTCTGCTGTCATATGAGCAGAAATGTTCGAGGTCTTAAACGTTTTTGGAATTCTTTGATTTTTTTTATATTTATATTTTTAGTTTATCTCAATTAATAAAAGTTAAGACAATCTATTATTCATGTATACTTATCATGTTTATAATGTTATTTTATCATATATTTTGTGAAAAATAGTGTTGCAAATACAGACGTGATTTGTTTTACAGGGATAAAGAAGCATCTTCGTGTTGATTTAATTGCATGTTCCTGAACTAAATCAGTCATCAGCATTTAGCCTTCACATATATAATAATATTATTTGACAACAATGTTGCTGGCGACGATAAGGATGTCAATAATGATGGTGATCTTTAGTTATATTTCTTTCTGATGCTGCTGCTGATGATGATGTTGATGATAATGACTATGACGACAGTGATGATTCTAATGCTGCTGCTGATAATGTTGTTGTTGTTGATACTGATGATGATTTAAATGATGATGACGATGATTAGGAAGGGGAGGAATATAATGATGATAGTGATAATGATAAAAATGATGATCATGATGATTTTGCATATGATGTAGTAACCACTATTGGTGTGAAGGTCACGATAACAAAAAGAATGACAAAAAGAGGAACACTAAACATTTTTGTAAAAAGCTGTTATCCTGAACGTGTTCGCGTCTTAGTCATCATTATCCCCTGCAAAGAAGCCTTTATCGCATTCACCAACCTGTTGAAACAATGGCTTGTCAAAATCCACTGGAACATTTCAGGCCTTACGTTTTTATATATGTTTTATCAAAGGTGACTGACCTTTTTTTGTAAATAGTTGCAAAGTCACATCTGCGGTCTCGAAACAGACTTCTAAACACATGGCGACAATGGTCCTTTCGATAAGATAGCCAGAACGCAACGGTTGCAAACTTAAAGTAACTTGAACTTTTCTTCGCCAATAAAAATCAAATGAGATTCTATCTGAGAAAACTGGGCTTAATTCATGTCCGCACAGGCTAATCAGGGACTAGACTGGATTAGCGTTTAGAAGAGACTTCCATTTAACGCAGAATTGCATAACAGCGGAAATTGTCGTACCTGATTAGCCTGTGCGGACTGCATGCATATGCCTTTAACCCTGTTTTCCCAGAGCGAGGCTGAATTATTTTCGCAAATAATAATCAAATAGTAGTTTGTGTCGTTGAAAGAAGGAACTCTTCCTGCGTTTGCAAATGGCCCCGACTGTATGCCATCAAAAAGAATAAAAATAATAATAATGTTTAAATCCTTTTCCTATTAGTTTAAACGGTTTTCATCTAAGTTCAGAGAACATGGATTAGTATTAACCCTTTCATAATAGCATTGAAGTGCTAATTTCTTCGGTAAGGCTCAATGTATTCATCAACTGATGTCTACAGGTTTTTAATTCTCCAGTCAGTAAGACAGCTTATCGGCGCGGCTAAAAGGTTATGAAATCTGACCTTTCAACGTTTACAATTCATTACATACTTTGCAAAGCGATGGCAGTCAGCCTTCGTTGCATCAAATGTTAGCTTTTTGCAGTGATTCCAGAATTCTATAAATGTATGTACAACATTGCATGATAAGAAAGCTGATAATATGTCACTGATTCTCTCACGAAAGAATATCTTTGCTATACGAATGAAATGCTAGTATTTTCAATCATTGGCTATGGAGCAATCCATTTCCGACCGCTACAATTCAGCCTATGCCATTTAGATGGACTATTTAACTCAAAGTCGAATCAGACGGTGTGACAATTTTAACATACTAGTAGTGAAAATGGTCATGAGCAATTATGTATTCATTTGTGCACCAATAAAAATTCAGATGAGATAATTATGTATAAAATAAGCGCGCCATGTAACACGTGAAAAGCACGTCGCCGGAAAGGCAGAATCTGAAAAGTGTGCGATATGCCCCGTCGATGGGTTCACCTGTAGTGATGAAGCGGCAATTAAAGGTCATCAGTGGATGGTAGAGGGCCATGTAATTAAACCAATATTTATTGTCGGTAGAGATAGTTATCACGTGCTTATAGCCGCCAGCCCCTCCAACTGTCGGCCCCTTTCTATAAATTTCGCTTATCAGCCCTTGACTGGCACCCGCCGGCCCCTGATGACCCTTTATGACCCTCTAATCTTTAAACAGCCCTTGCAAACAGGCATCTCTACCCCCACGAGGTCTGCACGTTGAAGGGCCCGAGCTATGATGACTCGATACGGCATCTGTATACGATCTGTAGTGATAGCCCGTGTTTAGCGATGATGACGTTACGGAATTAGAACCGATGACAGGAGTGCTGCAGTCCTCTTCGATACACCATATCAATATGTGAACATGAGACGTTTTGACGCAAAACACGTGTTTCTTAGATAATTTTCGATTAGTTTAACCATAAAGCACCGGCTAGGGACACATCATGGGTCGCACATAGCTTCCTTATGCACCCCTCCTTAAACTACGACAATCACACAGACACATGTACAACTTAAACATGGCTGCTGTATGACCTGTTCCGAACGTAGCTTTGAAGTTTTGATACTTCAACGGCGGCGTTTAAGACAAAAAGCTAATGTACACATTATGAATTTTATTTTCTTGTGGTAAGTATAAATTGTCTCAATGAGTAACATGCATGCTTCGAATAGACCTTAATCGCAATACTTTAAAATAAACAGAATAAAAAAATTACAACAAACCTGTGGTGTCGATGGGGGAGGGAATGATGCTTAAGAATGCCAGTGGTACATTTACCAGACCTTGTGATGTTTTCCGTACGGCGACGATGTGCCCGCCGACGCACACAATTTTGAACAGCCAATTCCTAATCAGAGGTTATTGTTTAAACTACTTTACCGATGCGTTATGTGTCAACAAAAATGCCCTCCCTCCTGCACGCATAGTGTGGTTTACACAATGCCAATTAAAAAAATCGTCGCCCTTAAGCAACTCGATATCTGCATTTTTTTATGTATAAGCACATATTGCAATACTTAACTAATGTGCATACATATTTGTATCTAGTAGCAAAGATATATTTTATAAATCCTTTAGAAAAAAATACATACAATAAAAAACTAATTTTTCGATACACGCCTCAAGTGGTATTCGAACTTTCGTCCAAACAAATCGCACAGCCCACTCCAAAGAGAATTTGACAACACCACATACGTAACGTACACTTTTGACGCTTATACGAAAATGGTGGGTAATGTTTCATACTGCTTTACTTTCGCGTCGTGCCACACACCAATTTTCAGTCAAGTCTTCAGTACCATTATTTACAGTTGCTTATAATTACACTTCATGTGCATTTCATTCATGACGAAATTTCCCAATACAACTTATTTTCTCACGCACGAAACAACACTTTTCCGGTGACATTCCGGGAATTACTTTGTACGAAAAAAACATTAAGAAGTGTCAATAAAATAAAAACTTTTTTATAATATTGAAATTATTATACTATATTAGCTGTCGATATCCCAATTTAACTATGAAGTGGTTTATGACTCGCAATATACAATTATGTATATGTTTTGGGTGTGCCCCAGCAGTTTTCGATCCTTAAAACAAGGCCTTTAACATCCCCGTCACTTACTCCTCATAATTAAACAAATATCGGCTACTGGTATGCCATATATGCATGGTGTTGTTTGAGGGATTTTTTCAAGCTAGATTCGTGGTTACATTCTTGAATATAAAAAAGACCTAGATTGTCATCACTTTCTCGCCAATTCAATAAAACATCAACCGATTACAAAAACGCTGAGGAAATTGACAACCTGGTGAAAAGATTTCTCTCGCTTCCCTATACTACACGGCACTTATAATTTTCAGACGAAAAACGGAAGATAAAACAAAGCGCCACCTGGTGGACCTAGCGGATGATATATGGCACTATCAATTCTCAAATCATCTCGATCTTCAAGGCGCATTTGAAAGCGTTTGATGGTAGGGATAGTAACTGATAGTACTAAAACGTGACTTCTAGATATCTATATTACTCTCTATAAAGATACGACTGGGTCATTATACACCAGAAATGAAAGAAAGATATTGCTGGAGGAAATGACTGATGAATTGCAATTTAATTAATTCAAACAACGATAGAACTTGCATTAAAATCCTGTGTAGCTCTTTTTAAAGGAGATATATTTTATGGTTTTCACCTCAAAGGGCCATCGCGCACTTTGGATGCGTATGTACATATGTATGTCATGTAACCGAAAACAACTTGAAAACGGAAAATCGTTTAAATTTTCTTCTCATGTTGGTTATCGAATCCAATGATACAAATACATGGCTTCTTTTGGAGAATAAGAACTAAGTTACTGGTGAGAATAAGACACCAAATCAGTATATTTTTTTTTGAGTAAGGACATCTCTGTCTAGTATAATCGCAAACACATGGTTATGGGAATTTATCTCGATATTTATCGTTTGTTTGTGTAACACCGTTACAAAGAGTTAGCTGTACTGTTGCACTTGTTATGAGGCTGAGAAGTAAAGCACGCCGGATCTTAAAATAACAGAGGTCATTGTTGCTTTTTGTATTTTTTCATGGATCACAAACTACACTTGTTTTGAACATTATTGAGATAACTTTGCGTTTCAATACTGTGCAACTGTATGACTTTTTCGGTAAATTCCATCACGGTAAGGCGTTGAAAGATCCCACGAGGTGCCTTTTTATACGAAGCATATCTGCGTGTTTTAAACTACCCACACTCTGCATATTAAAATCATGATTTAATCTATTATTCAATAACAAGAGTTGGGTTTTAAATATTGCTACAAATGCTCCATTTCACCGTTTTTTTATGTCCTTAAGTTGTGACTAACATTAAAGCACAATAGTATTTCAATTTTCTTTATATCTATGCATTCAATCAGAAAACTTCATTTTTGGTCGTAGTAATTTATAGATAAGCATGATAGATATCACCATGCCTCACCGCCCTATTCGAAGAAGCGGAGTTTTAATTCTTTGCATCTTTCCGTCGGTCGGCAGGTCGGTCGAACGGACGTTCGGATGGTCGTTCCGATTCTGACGATTTCGTTTCTGGAGATATTAAGAGACCGCTTGTACCTACGATCATGCAAATTGGTACGACGGTTACTTTGGATGAAAGGAACACGCTATCGCTCGCTGTTTTAGTTGAACATGTCAAAGGTCAAGATCACAGAGGTTTTGCAACATTAAATGTATACCATTTTGTTTCCATGTTATATCTAGATCACATATCATGCGTATTGGTATGATGGTTACTTGGGATGAAAGGAATACATCTGTGGATTTTAAGATCGATCGGTCAAAATCAAGGACACAAGGGTTGTAAATGAAAAAAATAACATTTCGCTAAAACACAATATCTTGAGAATATATTTACCTTGGATCATGTGAATTAGTATGCTGTATAGTATTTTAAGGAAGGAAGATCCCCATTAATATTCAGAATAACAGGTCAAAGGTCAAGGTCACATAGTATGCAATTTTAAAACATCTCTTACAACTTGCACATATTGACACTAGACTGCAGGTATAGGCGCAAACATGTTTTGCAAACATCATTTATTATTTTAATATATGAACAAGTCGACCATCATAAATGGATATGAGAAACAAGACTTAATGTGTTGATCAGTTTCAATAAAATCAGGGCAAAACTCGTGTTGCTCATGCCATGTCGATTTAAAAAAAATACTATTTGCAACGGTAATTTTATATTTGGGTAAATCGTTCTTTGGTATAAATCAATTATAGATCTTGTTCAAACAGTGTCTGTATTACTTAGTGTCTCAAGCCATTTAACAGCTCCTGGAAGATCAGATGCAAATGTGTTACTATGATTACGAAACATGAGTAAAGGAATTTTAAAAAAACTATCAAAACACTTTGCGCAAGTGTTCAAGCATTTATGCTTGGAAATTATAACCTTTATACCTAACAGTTGTTCTGTATCTGTGGTTATTACATTTTTTTCCGGCAAAGCTTGTTGTCAGGTGTGTTTACTGGTTTAATAGGTGCACCAAATAGCACTGAATTGATACTTACTAAGAAGTCAACGCGTTTTTTCCTTTTGGAAGCAGATACTAGCACACAAATAAAGACATTATACTCATCCTTGTATTTCGTTGGCTGTTTGTTACAATTGTTTTGATATTTGTTTTTAACAAATCCCCTGAAAGTCAATGACTTCGCCTTAGAATTAAAAAAATATATATTTGCAACTGAATTTGCAATGTTATTTGTGAAATACCTTTGTGTATTGGCCGATAAGATATTGCTTGAAATAAACTTCAATTTCATTGCATCTGATTTTCAATAAATTAATTAAAATCTCACTTTTTGAAAAGATCCTATTTGTTTTAATGTGATTTGTTTAGTTGTGATTGGTTTAGTTATGATTTTGAAAACGTATATTTTATGGAATGAGAGGGTTTTAACATTTGAAGTATGTAAGTTAGTGGTGTAGTGTGGATTTCTCAAACCGAAAAATATGCCAATAATAAAATATAATAATACAATATTACTGGCGCACTGATCGCATTAATAACTGGAGCAATTAACCTAAAAGTGCATGATGTATTATTTTTTCTTACAATGCAGCTCAAGTTTACTTTATAATTACCTCGTAGAGCATTAAATGCCGTTTTATACCTATATGAAACATTCGTATGACATTGTTGCTAGCAAATATCCTGGCCTGCAGTCGTGTATGTTTTTTTTTTACATGTGTCTTCGTTTTTTATTGCTTTGTTTTATGTTCATAATAAACACTTCGGAATGGGGGCACGTTTACAATTAAACAATTATAACAAAATCTTATATTTGAATTGTATGATCCACGCGATCTTTCTGCAAGTGTAATAACTTGAGGGCAATAACGTTTATTGCGTTGCACATGCAAAGAATTTCGTAACTTGAAATAATTACTTTTGGTACATTGAGAAACATCCAGTCTGTGTTGCTTCCCAGTTTTTGATATCAAGAGTATGCCTTCGGATTGAACGAAGTGGCATGATGTATAAAAACCAGGTTAAAACGACAATGGAAGGCTTTATTTTTAACCATTTGAAGACAAGCAGAGAACAGTTTTTTTTGTTAAGTTTGTATTTCTGTTAAACGTTTTTAAAAATCACGGTATCGTAACCTGTTATTACAAGCAAACAAAAGAAAAGTGGAATTCCTAATGTTGGTAATTTTTGCTACATTAAACGTACAATGTACATGAAATTCATATATTTATGCTTCAGGTTTTGTTAATTTCTGTTTTAATTTCGCAATATCAATAACCAGACAACAGTGACAAAAAAAGAAGATACTGAAATATGTATATTATTTTTTCGTATGTTCTATGTATTGAAACTTTGTCAAACATTTCGATATATAGACAGTCCAACATCTTTTTTGTGCACACTCTTTACATTGTAAATATTTCAATCAGATTGATAAAGGCAAAATTATTCGTTGAGAGCATTACTGCCGGTATATTCCGTTGTATCCGCGTAGTAACGTTAAACTAGAATTCGGCAAATCTTTATATGACGGATACTACTTCATGACAGTGCTTTAACTGCAGCTTTGCATGTCACATATTTGTAATCGGAGTAGATAGCATCAAATGGAGTAGATAGCATCATGCTCTAAATCACGATATTCATCCATAATTGATTTGATCGTATATTTTAAACTTTACATTCCGTTGACAATATTATAAAAACAAATTGATCGTGCTTCAACAGTCATCCCCCATAAAATTAGTTTATTATTCTTCGACAGTTCTCCACAATGCAAATATACTTTGATCGTGCTATGAAAATAAATCTTTGTAACATTAAAACAAGAAAATTGAACTTGTCGACCATTTCTGGTTCATTTCATTCACAGCAAAATTTAAGGAGTTGGTTTTCAGGGACTAAAAGTGTCCCATATTTTTTTTGTAAATTAGTATTGTCTTCCAGGTCACTAGATCAACTGCTAGTTATGCAACATCCGAAACGTGTGCATTTTCTTTCCCTGAATAATATATTCAAGCAGACGACAAGTTCAATTTCAAAAATTATTTTCAGCGTTGTGCAAGGGAAACAAGCCCAGAGTTGTAACCTTTGACCCGAACGTGTCGGCACATTCGGAAATCATCGGATACTATCGATTCTGCAATAACAGAAGAATAAATCCGAGACACAAAATAAACATTCAAACATTAATCATAATTTGGGCTGCTGACACTTATATCAATAACTTCTTTGCCACTTTGCTTGAATTACTAGAACTTTTGGAACCGGTGCAATATTTGTGGCGCCGCAAATTCGACCAGAAAACGTTTTTGTCGGAAATGACCTGTATCAAATTCGCACCACTTTGAAGTCAATTGATACAATGATATTGAAGAGATACTTACGATAGTAAATGGCATTGAAGCAATACTTTTTATTAGTGTTGATCAATGGTTAGTTTATGAGGATAAATATATGTATCGTTTCCCATAGTTATCAGTTGAAGAAAACCGATATCTGTCACGAAAAATTTGCACGAAAAGAATGTTTTTTCTCGAGATAACTGATTACTCGTCATAAATCACAAAGATACGTTATACATAGCACAGATAATTTCTAATTATATTTTGCTCAATGTGAAATTTGTATTGCATATTTTTTTTCCAGGCCATTATTTTTTTCGAAATAATTAAACAATCCCAGCAAATCTTATAGTCGCGGTACACACAATTTATTTTATGCAATACCACGTCCACGTAAAAACATGCTCTAATGTCAATCAGACATTTCAATTTGTAAAAAAACCCATATATTTCGGAACAAATTATGTACATAATTGAAAGGACATATTTTCTGCATCAAATAATCATCTCTGACATGCATTAAGTCCTCATGTTCAACGTGATTTATGGAACTGTTTTCACCGCCAATAAACGCACAGAGAGAGATTTCCCGGCATTCGTTCGCAATGGGACGTCACGTGACGAGCCTGCTGCGCGCGCAGTGAAACTATCCATAATTCTTTGTAGGAAACATCCCAGAGTCGCGCACCTGCTGAAATCGCTTATTAGCTTTTAGCGTGTTGCAATTAGCTCTGCCCGATCTTTCATTCTGGTAAAATAGGAACAATATGAAGAAGTAAACAAACATGATGCATTTATGTGCGTGCTTTTGATGTTTATATGGGTAAATAACATAAGCATATGGTGTATGGGCGGTTCAAATTGCAACCAGATACACTCTGCGTTTTATTAATACAAATACTGCCGACATTTTTACCGATACAGGCGTTTATGGATTCGACGCAGAGACATTTCGAACCGTTATGTTATCACATGTTTGCATTTGTAATGTATGGGCGTTTATGTCCATAAACAAACGCATTTTCCTTTACTTAATTACGTAAAGGTGACGATTATGTATGCGTTCAATGTATTGTTGTGAAGGTAGATTTTCACTATAGCGCGCCAACACAGATCGCGAGGGAACATAATTGCTTCTTTCTTATGGAGTCATCAAACACAAAGTCCTGCCTTTACATTTTGTTCGTGATTACTTATTTAGTATGAAAACATTTACTGCTTCACATATGGACATTTAACATTACTTTTGATGATGTACATACACATATACGACTTTTCATATGAAGTATTTTCTAAACAAGAAGAATAAGGACAAATAACTTGACAACAAACAGAACAAAAATGAGCCCATGAAAGAAGCTACGAAACTATCGAATATTTCAGCAATAAGAAGTGTAGACTTTGTGAAGTGATGTTTGTACAAATGTACGTTTAACAACGTTGGAGTAACATGAAATGTATATTCATGTTTTTTAGTGTCTGGTTCTTCTGCAAATACTGGTTTTCGATTTTTGTAAAAGCTACCGAGATGTTTCACACTAAAATTTTATTAATTCTTGGATGTAAATCAAATGATATGGTAATTCATGTACTCGTAGATAAATTAATGCCATATAGATTATTAGTTGTCGCACTTACTTGTCATCTACCCGATCCGAGTTGAAAACGTTTCGTACCGGACACTCCACCAAGTATAAACAAAACCAAAAGCGAACTGATTATTGAACAATTAAGATTGCAGACTTAAATAAATATTCGTCCTGACTTTGGCAGCTTGTGTACCATGGTAAGCTGAAAATACCTCTGTGGACATTTATCATTGTATGTGGAAATGTAATGAATGACTCGGCACAAACACCAAACATTTGCAACAAGACTAGGCAACAATGAATTGTGTGGAGAGACAGACTCCCGGTCCTTGCATTTATAACTTTTCAGTTTTGTTAATGTCTCAAAGATGTAAACTCATGTATTATATTTAATCAGTATTTCGTATAGCGCAATACTCACAATAACTTTACAAGCATTGATGTATGCATGTTCATACAAATTCAGGTTACAGCTTCAGAAGTAAGTTTTAATGCACCTATGGAGCAAATAATACATGCTTATTACTTTGAATGTATCTCCTTTTGTATTACCTAAACTGATACGTAATAACATATTATCTACCTTTTGCAAAGGACAACACATGTTGAAATGGGTTGAATTATTATCTGCAAAGAATGCGTCTGATAGTTTATTGCTTGTTTAGCAACACATGAATATGTTGATATTGCTGTATTTGTGGTTACATTTATAGTGCATCTTTTATACTTTCGTGTCGCATACCTCGTATACCTGTGCGTCGTAAAAGGTTTCAATATTACACAAATCTGTCAAACGGCATGCAACGTGTAAACTATAAACTCCATAAAACGCAACGCAACAAATGATCCGACTAACTTTATGAAGAGACGGCATTTTATTACCGCATTGTTATTTGTATAGGCTGCCTACAAAACAATATTTGTGCGATGAATATGACGCTAACGACCCAGAACAAATGCCATTCAAAGAGAAACCAACTTTGTTTTCCCAAGACACATATGTTTTTCATAATAATGTATTACATATGTGTGTCATTTATCAAAGGTTAAAGCCAAATATGCCATTCAAAGAGAAACCTATTTTGTATTTCCAAAACACATATGTTTTTTAAAAATACTGTTTTATATATATGTGTCATTTATCAACAGTTAAGGACAAATAAGTCTTAAATAGGTTGTCATATTATGCAAAGAAGGGTCTTTGGACAGGGATTCTTATGTGTATGAAAATTTACTTGAAACGCCATTGAAAGTGAGAAGAAATGGTTGTTGTGAATTATTTTAAACTTGTTGTTTATACCTAAGTCACTACTAATAATTGGTCATGTATATATTCAATTTATGTCGAATGTATGCATAACAGTTATTCAGTGTTGGTACTGTAAGGTTATGTTTGCACTTCAGAGTATCAATTGTCAATTGTAATAAGTTTAAGAACAAAAATAGAGTAAGAAATAACAATGAGTGTTTTTGATGCCAGTGTATAGTATGAGTATCATAATACAAACCATCTGTCCCAGTCATTACATTAGTCTCTGCTTATTCTTTAATTTTGATTTCGTTTTTTTTACGCATTGAAGCTACCACTCGCGCTTGTCAAAGTCACGTTTCGGCTTTGAAAAGTGTATAAACTAAATGCCTCCAAATAATCGTTCTGGATATCGACCGTCCGACTTGCAGAAACCCATTGACACCGTTTAACCATACTTAACCATACATTAACGTTTTTGTTTTCAAAGGAAATTAATAAAACTTGTTGAAAACACGTGCATCTAGACAGTCGGCTTGTCTGGAAAATGGTGGACATGTCGATAGCATCCGGCGAATCCGATTAATCGACCGCTGATTGGTCGATCGATATTTAGATAAGAATTCGATTGACAGCTGGCGAGATGTAAATTAAAGTCAATATTAGCAGCATACAATGTTAAGTTGGAGACGTTGGCTGATACAACAGGAGGTCGTGGGTTCTATCCTCACTGGAGCATTTCAGTAACGAAATATGTTATTTATTTTATCCATTAAGCAAACTTCACACTTGTCAGTATGTCATGTTAACCGACAATAGAGTGCATTCTAAGCTATGGAAAATTAATGAATATCTGTATTCAACTAGCATATCACATACATATTTAGATAAAACAATGATGGTAAGAAAACATATTTAAAATAAAGAAGTGAAAGGTAACGTTTGGCGCAGTCAGTTTTGGCTCTATAGCTCAGTGATTGTAGTGCATTTCTAGTTGACAGGAGGTCGATGGTTTGTGGTGTAAACATATGTGGCGTGTTCTGAGAAAACTGGACAAAATGCTTGTGCGTAAATTGTCATCCCAGATTAGCCTGTGCAGTCCGCATAGGCTAATCAGGGACGACAATTTCCGCTTTTATGGAATTTAATCTGGGATGACACTTTACGCACACGCATTTTGCCCAGTTTTCTCAGAACACGCCACATATAAGGAATTTAAAGAGGCAAGATCTGTACAGTAAAATAATTATTGAAAGTAATGTCCACGGAAATATATCAAAATGTAAATAAAGAAAGCCGGAAAGGCTTGCGTTTTTTTAATTGGCATTATTGCTAGTAAGCATTTATTCATACATTGTGGAATGTAACTTGTTCCAAAATTATGTTTTGAAACGAGATATTTCAATAAAATTCTGAAAAGATACAGATTCAAGATTTTAACATATACTTTAAATTTTCTTTGACAAAAATGTTTCCTATCTGTGCTCAGTCATTGATTACATTTCCACATAAAATCCACATAAAATCCACAGAGGTATTGTATGCCTACCATGGTAAACAAGCTATATGTTCCTTTGTTGGATCGCTTATTGTTGATTTCACGGTAAATGATTACTATGTATTTTACATGTTTCGTAGTATGTTCTTTTTTTGTATTTTCATGCATGATTTTCTAAACATTATACATTGAAATGAGGATTACTTGAAAACAAATAAACACTATAAAGTATACGAATACATAACATGTTTACTAAAATTAACTACATAAATATACACAATGTCTCTAATAATACCCGATATGATGATAAATATCTATGCTTGGAATATCAACAGGTACAAACTTAATGAGACAAAAACGTCCGCGGCATTTACTGAAAAAAACTTCTGTCCTTTTCCGTTTCTTTATTTAGGAACAGTGCACAATGCCACCGTATTTAAATTGTGTTAAGGACACTCAAAAATGACGATGAAAACAATTAAAATTTGCTCAAAACTTCTGGGCTAATGTAGTCAGTGTCCAACAATGCTTTTGGAGAAACATGAGCCGAAACCAGGATATGCCTTGTGCAAACGGAAGTGCCAAATCATGGTGCGATAAGAAGCTCATCGTTTGGCTTAGATTATTGATAATAAGTTGTAAGATGTTGTACATTACATATGAGATAAGTACCAGAAAACTAATGGTAACCACATCATGCCAACTAACACACAAGTAACAAATACACGCACGTCTATAAAATATGTTTTGACTACCATTTTCTCTAACGTGCTTTTATATGTTCTTATTACATACCACATTGGTAATTTTAGTAATTCTGTAATAAAAGTCCAGTATGTAGATTACAAGTATATACAAGTATAGATCAGATTACAATTATATATTGTGTCCAAAGGTGTCGCTTTTCAACTAACTTGTATGGTTCTGCTTTGTGCTTATGTCATTATGTTTGTAATTTAATTCAGTTTTTAAAACGCTAGTCCTTTGACTTTTGTGAATAAACAGACTTGTTCATCTCAAACGTTCATACGCGTAAACGTACTTTGAAATAAAAGAAGAAACTACATGACAACGAAAGTACATCCATTGTTTAAAGCATACATGTATAAACACACTGTTTCGAGTGTTTAAAGTTAATACAATGTTTATGTTATCATGTCAAAACATGACTTTTTAAGTGCACTAAATTATTAATGTTGAGAAATAATGTCATTCTTCCGCGGATTATATATGTGTGTATGCACCTGGAAAAGTGTGCTTACGAATCCACATAGAAGTCGGAAGACAGCATTTACGTCACATCCCTTTGAATAGAATGGACCTTTCATGGGTGTACATATGTAGAGGTAAACAAAATCACCTTATCTAATCGATTACCTTAAAATCCTTACCACTGAATATATATAATTGTTATTTTTTTATTATCAACGTTACAAATCGCTCATAGTATCTTGTCTATTTCATTTACAAACTGCACTAGGTCTGGTGACAAAAATATAGCTAGCATGTTATTACAACGCCTCGAATGCAAAGCATGTATTCTGCAGATATACAGAAATGAACTCTATGCAAACAACACGGTATTAACAAGACGTTTGCATATTATTTTTTTTAAAGATGTTTCCTTATATAAACAATGTGCATTGAATTGTATGTTACCACATAACCATATGGTTTCGTTAAACATTTTTTTGTGAATAACATGAAAAAAAAATTGTAAGTCATTTTTAGCTTTTTCAAAACATTTGCTGAGTAATTTTATATCATATTATGCTTATTTTGTTCTATAAATCATTGTTGCATTGGCTATATGGTAATACCTTATAAAAAATATGGATTTGATCAATCTATGTTGATATATTTATAAGAGATTCTATTGCATAAACAAAAAAATGCCCTGTATCGAAAACAGAAAATAAACACAGATGTTAATTGTTTGAAAATAAAGCTCAGAAGCAAACATCAAGCATATTGACCAGTAGAAATTGAAAGTGAATGTTATTGTCATTGAAATAAAAACAAATCGGTAATGCACGTGGAAAGAGCATGCATGTCAATATTATAGTCTTTTTTGTCATATTTACCAATGTTTCATGAAACTGTGTAATTACACAATATATGTATATGCTCACCTGTTGTCACGATACATGTATGTTCATTGTATTATGTGACCTGTGAAACATAATAAAGATTTGTTCTGTTCTGTTCACAACAAGCAACACGCATGTGCAAATTATGATAATGGCAAATTTATGACAGAATAGACAGGGCGTTGGTATATGCATTCGAACAAAAAATACATTTATACGATTTAGTTTTAAAAACATATTTTGCGAACATTCATGGAACTCATAAATACATATAAAACAATTACAGCCTAGTGTATCGTGTATTAGGCACGCAGACAAGAGATCGTTAAAATGAAATTAAGTTAGATGCACAGTCAACTTCCAACGGCTTGACGTCTCGAGGAGCTGCAAATAACCGTGGAGCACATGATTTGGATACCGTGTTCTTGCAATGTTCATTCACATGTTGAAAATGTATATCTTTGGAATTAACATGTACTCTTATTTCAAATCTCGGATGGGAAGTTCCAGCACTCCTTCCTCATGAACTTGCGACCGACGAACGATAGTTGGTATGAATTGTGAATTATTGATGCAATTTCTAGCTTTTTATTTTTTAAACCGAAAGATTGTTAATGTTGTCTAAGTCTTGTGTTTAAGTGGAAAACTGAGTATACTAAGGAAACCCCTCTTGACCTGTCAGGTGACCACCAAACAAACTCACGTGCGCCAGAAGTGTGAATCGAGCCCAGTGACCTACGTGAGAAGAATGTGTACCAACTAATCCGATGATGTTTTTTTACCAATACTTATTACTCTTATCACATGTAGTAATTAACCTTTACGGTTAAGCCACTAGATTATGCATCTTGCGAACTTTTGTATTAATTTGTATTATATTTTAAGTTTGAACGTCAGAGAAAAGCAAAATAAATAAGAGTCGGAGGTATCATCAGCTATCACGTGTATAAGTTTTAGATTGTATTTAAAAAAAAACATTAGGCTTTAAGCCCATGGGTACACATACATATAATACACAATATAGTCAAAAGTGCTCAGTGACATACATGCATATAAAAATACTATTTTAAGCAATATAAATTTACAATTTATAATGAAAGAATTGGAAACTCGAAAGACATGCACATTCAAAATTAACAGCTATTTTGTTAACATTAATATATAAAACTAATTACCGGTACTTACTAAATCAAGGTAAGTATATAATAATGCATATTGTAGAGTCTTATTCAAATAAACTTGAATCTTCAAAGAATGGCTATACATATAGCTATTATTGCTTTGAAGACTTAAAATAGACAGTTATATATGGAGAAAAACTATTGATGATATGGTTCAGTTCTAAATTTAGCTGCTTACAAAAATAATGTTGCAAGATTTGTATTTGTTTAGGCGTTGTCAGTTTGTAAGAGTTCGATAAATTGAATCATATTTGTGTAATTCCAATTATATATATGTATATTTTGTTTTCTTAGACGTAAACCTTGGGCATTGGAGTATTTAATGGAACTCATCTTCGAGAACGTTACAGTGTTTACATATTCTGTTTTCATACGGTTTCTTTTCAGGCTTGCGCCATCGCCCTGCTTCGACTTCAAGTCTGTGAGCAGATACTCCTTTAAAACCTAATATATACATATACATATAT
>VMBQ01005610.1:11543-61939 GCA_007657795.1 Dreissena rostriformis | reverse complement strand
AACATTTATTTCAATGTGATTTCCCATCAAATGAATCCTTTGAAGGCATTGAAATAGCAATCTCAAGAACAACAGCAATGGCAGATTTGGCTATAATAAATGTGTATAAACCGCCAAATAAACCAACAAAACAACTTTGCGAGCTACTTTTATCTATTCACAAAAAACACATCAAAGATTCAAAAGTAGTAGTGATGGGTGATTTCAACATTGATTGGAATAAAGAAACACCAGACAAAAACCGACTGCACAAACTAATGGTTCAACAGCTGGACTACAAACAAGTGGTAACTGATCCTACTAATGACTACGGATCCACTATTGATTTGATATTCACAAATATTGACAACTTCCAATGTGGCACACTAGAGACATACTTCTCAGATCATAAAGCTATCTGGATTTCTCTCAGTCAATAAATCTTGAGTATACCATCTCATTTATGACAAACATTATTGACAAACATTTTTGCAGATATTACTTGTGTATTCTTCTAATTGCTCTATGGACAAACCTCAATCTAAATTGATGTTGCAAGATGATACATTATGCTCCATTGAAATAGTATCCCTGAAAAATTGAACAAGGTGAGCTTTTTTCTATTCCGATTGTACACTACCACTTACCCATCTACATTTCTCTTTTATTATTGGTCAAAATATCTATAACAGGTTTACTTCAACTCCATATCCTCTAAAGAAATGCATACATATACTCAAAAAAAGATATGGTATGAATGTCAAGGAGACGGCGCTCCATGCTCATGTACTTATAAAATAAACCATGTATTCAAATACAAATAAACTGAAGTAAAAAAATGATTCAAAGGGTTATTTATTACCTTACTACTTCATTGGCGAACGACGGGCGTATCATGCGCTCATGGCGCAGCTCCTCAGTTAACATGAAGTAGCCCGGCAGAATATGACAAAGACCCGGATTTGGGGGTTTGAGTAAATGTCAAATGGATTTTTGTTGCAAACATATTCCCATTCAAGAATCTGAATGATACGGGGCTTGCATCATTGATGGTTTTGAGAAATCCAAACTGGCGTCCAAGATGGCCGCCGTTCCAGCATTTTGACCTATGTGTTGATATTATCATGCCTTTCTCCAATAATTTGCATCTTTTCAAAATAAACTACAAATATATTGCGATGGTAAATGTTTTGAAAGTGAATTAATCGAAATAAAATTCCAAATTATTTCCAAGATGGCTGCCAATATGGTCGTTTATGCAAATAATTACAGTTAAAATTACACCATTTGATCTGAATTTCATGCTATAGAAACTTGAATACTTGTCTTTCTGAATAGCATTTTGTAAAGTACAGTTTATAGTATCAACAAAATGTATTATTTTACAAACACATGAAGATATTACAAACAAGAAAACTAAGAAGCAATATTTACCATACACCTGCACTGCATAATAGATTTTACATTAAGTGCGAAAATTATATACACATATGTGTTTTGCACAAATGATATACATTATAATTTTATTTATATCGGATAAGCATGGACCCCATAGTTAAACTCATTATAATTCTAAGTTATGTTCCGAATAGAGTAAAAATAACAGTTACAAACATTTATTCCATTCGAGTAATGTAAAAAAATAAGATTAGTTACTTCCTGATGAGCTTTTTGTCATAAGTGGGAACGCTTAATAGCCGGAGTCCCTTAACTACTAAATGGGAAGAAATATCAACAGAATTTACGGGCATTAAACATAGTGACAGAGGAATTGTTTTGAAAGTAATCACTGAAAATAATGTTAAGACATTTGATGATCTATTAATCTATCTTAACAACATATCATCTGTCATATAAACGTCTCAATTGTGGGTGGATGATTTGCTTAAGGAAGTATTCCTTATAAAGATGTATGTTCGAGCAGGAATAGAAGGTGATTGGCCGCTGCACCTGGCATCAGTTTAGCTCATGCTACCATTGTTCGTTGCGGCTACACACCCAAAATTACGCGATATACGCCCTCTATTATTTAGGGTCAATGGAGAAAATTCATGAAGTATGAAAGACAAATTCTTAAAGAGTGAGCATATCATGAAACATGTTCCGATAGTATGGAATGCCATATGGGGCGACATGTTCATAGAAATAAATGTTATGAGATATGGCCATTGTTAGGAAGGGATCAGAGCACTTAAACTCAATATTTGGAGTTTGAGCTTGCAAATTGCAGCAGGGTGGAAGAAGATTATCAAATAATGAGCAGGTCACTGATGAACAACTTAAACAGAAAAGCAGGGTGGGAGATTAGTGCAGATACTAGTAATAAAGCAAGTATTCGGAGACATAATGTATTGATTCGTTTGGTCCACGCAAACAGCCATCCGGTCTAGTGAACATTGTGATTAAACAATGGTAAAAACATGTTGATCAAGAAAAAGATATTCGTTAAAACCCAAATGATAGGCTCTGAAAACGCATGGTCAGTCAATTTGTATGGGTCGATATCTAAAAAGGTTGAACTCAATGCTGTGTATACAAAGCACAATATTGGTGCAGACACCAAAGTGTTTGACATCAATCTGATTTATTCAAGAGTGCTTAGAAGCTAGTTCTAGGAAATTTGACATTTACCATATACTTAGCCATGAATTGGATCCAGTACTGCTGCTATGTTTACTGAAAAAGGGGAACTCAGAATAAGAAAAAGCAAATCAGTGCTTAAGAAACAATTTAAAGTAGAAGTGTCTGAGCCGCATATGGATAATCAGATGCCATGATCAGTAAAAGATGGAACTGATGTCCTGCTCGTCATTTACTGGTCCATAGACGGAAAGAAACATGACTATATTGACACCTTTAAGTTTTATAATACAATAACTGAAGAAATGTGATGTCAACTAATTGTTTGACCGATACATGGCGTTCAGCATCTTAAGTGTGGCGAGATCAGGTGACAACCCAATATCTCCAGGGTGTACAAACTAACGTGTGTCATGTTATTACCACCACATAATATTATTCTAGGTGTCACTGAGAACAAACAACGGCTGATCTCTCTGATTTGTAAAGCTTTATGCAACAATAAAGAATTTCAAATATTGTGAACTCAAACAAACAAGTTGGTCGTTACAAGAGATCATGATACCCCCACTGAAAGATAAAAAGTGACTTTATCAATCGAGCTGACTTAAAACAAAAATGATTTGGTCGCTCTGTTCATGTTATACTATACTATGCACAAATATGTTTGAAACTTATTTAATCAGACACTGATAAAATACTCAATTGCTACTTAATTTAATTGTGTGTACATACTTATTTGTCTTATGCAAAATTTGGATATGATTTTTGTTTGAGCAGCAATTGTTGAGCTGCTATTTTGATTCTATCAGCCATTGTGGACACCATCTTCATAAAACAAATTTAATATAACGATCGTTTGCACATGCCTTTATTCATATATAATATGTACACCAATATCAAAATGACATTACAATACATACAATAATTACTTCATTTCTATACGTCAAACAAAATAAGACTTAAATTGGCGACCATCTTGGATGTCATCTTGAATTTGTCAAAACCCTCTGAGAAAACATAAAGAAAACATACGAACGGATGTTACATCCATACCTTTTCCGTTTCATAGATCAAGTTTTTCCCAATTGTATCGACGTGTTCGCGTCCTGAACATCTATCAGTTACCTATATACAACTCCCTGAATTGTGATCCAAGAAATCATCGTAGCACCTTGTTTGAGGCCCATCTTTTGGTTTCAGATATTAATGACGTCACATTTCTCGTAATCGAATGACGTTTAGGCAGATCTCCCGTCTATCATTTCAGCATTCAAGAGCATGAAATAAACATACATTTGTAAATAAAAAAACGGTCAATTTCACTGTAAGATCGTTTATCATTTAATTTGAGGTCATATCAGGCCCGTATCCAGGCCATGGGCCCAGGGGCCCGGCCCCCCCAGCTGGCTGTCGAATTATGATTTTTTTTTTTAAATAATGGGCCCACTGCANGTGAATTCATAACAATGTTTAAAGCTTAAGACTTCCGAAAGGTGCTGATTACCTGTTATATTCCATACATTTATATCACAAAATAAGGTTTTTATAAGCATTAAAATTCACCTTGCAAAGTGCCAAATTCATTTTTTATATATATATAGGGAGGGGGGAGCCCTCCCAAACCCTCCCCGGTTGGGCCCCCCCCCAGTAGAAAAATCCTGCATACGGCCCTGCATATTTAACATTTAATTTTACTCGTACCTCCGCTACTTGTGAAATAGGTTTATGGGGCCAATCATGAAATGATAATACTATCTAACGCTGAAATCAACAAACATCCTCTAGTTGTTTCATTGAGTGCGACATTTTTTGAAATTGTTATTAAATAAAACTGAAAAATAAAAATGCCAAAGAACACACTTTATTTGTATTTGTATATTGACTCTTTTGTATTATATTTCAGGAAATCAAGAGCATCCCAACAGGACGCGAACGCTTTGGTAAAAAAACGTTTTAAAATTCTGAATTCTTTTAACTATGCCCAGTAACATTTTTAACGTGTTTATTATTTTATAGTTTTCGTTTACGCTTTGGTTTTCTGAAATGCTAAACACTAGCTAAATTGTATGTTTTTTTTACAGCAAAAACCCGGTCGACCAAACGCCATTGATATCGGAACAGAGACCATCACGATAAATTGGCTGAAACCAGACGTCTTTAATGAGGAAGGATGTTATCAAATTAGCTACAAAAAGCACACGCGTGATTCATTGTGGCTTGTTTACGACGAGAAATTTAAGCACAACACAGCGGTACTAACAAAATTCGAACCAGACTGCAAATATGTGTTCCGGATTCGTGTTGTTTGCGGTGAATTTGAAGGACCAAACAGTGATGTTAGCGACGTTATTAAAACTTTACCATCAGCTGCGTCAAGACTTGTGGCGTTTTCAGTACCGAACGACAAGAGCAATGCATCGCCTAAAATATACGCTCTACCAACCAAAGAAGTAAGCAATTCTAGAAATACAACTGATCGGACAAGACATCTTGAAGTTGGTATGTTGAATGATTTTTCTTTATGTTAAATACAGAATTATGGAAACACTATCGATGTACAAACTAACATCGTTTACTGTACTGCAATATGGCATTTTTCTAACATGTATTTAATACTCAGTACCATAAAATAAAAATGTTATGACAAATAATAATGACGCAGCAGATTTAAAAAAAGATTTATATCCATTTACAGTTCTGATTTAAAGCGTTGTCACACTGAAAACAAAAACATATCTCAATATATTTAACTTGAGGTTAATATTGTTATTTGAAACTATTTCGTCTATTGAATATTGTATATTGGATTTTTTTAATATGCATTGAAGATGAATATTCCACCATACTGTGAATGATACGAAATGAATACAAATGTATTTGCGTTGCAGTTTTCATTAACTTTATGTGCGCGTAGAACTGTTAAAAATCAAAGAAAGAAACTGATACAATAAGCGGTATTTTATTTTTTCTTTACAATTGGAATTTGTGGATTAAAAGAGTTTCGAATTGAAAACAATACATTTCAGATAAAAAATCTTTCTTGTTCACGAAGTAACGTGTTTATATTGAGACTGCACGGATGGCATTAGTATATGTGTGTACAATAGAAAAGCTTGACGTAACTTATATTATTAAATACATGTTTCCAACCACATCTGCGCGAGCGAACACACGAATATGTGTTCACAACAAACATTTATAAAAAAACAAAAAAAGTATGCTTAAACGAAGGAAATATGTATTTTATGTTAAAGCTATGTTTTAGGGTCTCTTAAAGGTAATACAAATACCGAGAAGACGATCATGATGATTGGTGAAACCGGTACGGGCAAAAGCACTCTTGTTGATGGAATGGTTAACTACATATTGGGCGTCAACTGGAGTGACAATTTCCGCTTTACCATAGTAAATCTAGAAGATGAAGAGCAGATAAAAAAGAATAACCAGGTATTTTTTAAACTGCATAGTTTATGTTGTCGGTTAATACACTTGACATTAATTGTGTACATGTTTTCACAACTAATTATGTGCATATAATCATAAGAAAATTAAATGTATAAAAGGGAATACTTACGATCGATGCAATTTGTTTTCTGGTCAAAGCTCCCGATGCACGACTTACAGCCACGCAAACATACATATTCGAGTCAATTATGTCAATGTTTGGAAAGGATGTTGAGCAAAATATATGTACGCTGATTACATTTGTTGACGGAAAAAATCCTGCAGTCTGTGCAGCCTTAGATGAGTCGAAACTTTCGTTCGGAAAACGGTTTACATTCAATAATTCAGGACTTTATTCCCAAAACACGGACCTGGATAAATATTGTTTGGCCCCAATATTCTGGGATATGGGAATTACCAGCTTCATGCATTTCTTTAAGCATTTAGATACCCTAAAAACGATAAGTATTCAGCTCACAAAAAGCGTTCTACATGAAAGAAGCCGACTAGAGGCTACGGTTAAAAATATCACTCCAAAACTTGAAACGGGACTTATTCATGTCAACAAACTAGAAGAGTTGATCATAAGCTTAGAAAAAAACAAAGAAATGATTGAAAAAAATAAAGACTTCGAAATCTATGACACAAAAAAAAATCAGAGACTAGACCCCTTGCCGAAGGGAAAACACGTGACAAACTGTCTTAATTGCAACTTCACCTGTCATGAAAACTGTATATATGCTAACAAAGAAGACAAAATTAAATGTAGTGCAATGGACGAACGAGGTAATTGTAGGAATTGCCCGGACAAAGCACGAAAATACGCCGTACATTGTAAGAATTGATGTTGTAACGGTAAAAACGACATATGCGAAAAAGCAAGAAGATTACAAACAGGCGACCAAAGACAAGGGTGAAAACGAAGGACTCGTAGTCACTTTGAAGCAACAACTCATAGACGACATAAAGACCGTTGATGATTTGATGCGGGCTATAGTGGATTGCTATAAAACTCTTGAAAAAATCGCCCTGCGCCTGAATCCACTTAATATTACTGATTATATCGACAAGATGATAGCAAATGAAGAAACGAAGAAAAATCCAGGATATTTGGAACGAATTAAATCACTTGAAGGCGCCAAAGTTAGAGCCAAGATATTGCATGACGCGAAAACTGCTCTGGATACTTCGAGCTCAAACTTAAAAAGTAGTGCTATAAAAGATCTTTTTGAACGTGCGAAAAAATTTGCATAGCACAACAAATCTAAATCGGGACGTTCTCTGTATATGTGATACATTATTCGTGCCCAACATCTAAAACGCCATAAGATTTGAATTCACTTAATATAGGTGAGTTCACTGTGCGTTTAATATTGTTTACTTTTTCAGAAAATTAACTTTTTTGCCAAAAGTAGGTATACTAAAACTGATTTTTTGTCCGTCATATTTTTTAATAAGACCAATACCTTGAACATTATTCAAAATGTTAAATTGGAAATAACAAAACGTTTTATATTCAACGTCTCAACAACTTAAAGCAAGCCACATCTGTCTGTTTTATGTTAATGTCCTAAATTGTTTGGTTAACGTTTCTATTTTCCATTATTCGTACAAGTTGATTCATGTGAAAGGTATTTACTTGAACCTTACACAAATTAATTTCCACCAAAATCTCCACCGTGTTAAGCTAAGCGGCATCCAGACAAATGCTGTGTATTGTGACGTAGTTAAAACAAAACTCTTAGAGTCGTTTTGTATTTTTGTTTTCGGTTTTGTGTTGGTGTTTCTTGTTGGTGTTTTGTAAAACGTTACACGGTACTTAGTTGCAAATGTTTAAATTGTTAGAATATAAAGAAAAATGAATCCGATGAGTGAACGCGATGTGTAGCCATATTTCCTTCTGTGTCAATTACATTGTAAGTTTTAAGTTTCACCTCTTTATATTGTGTGTATTTGTCTATAAGTTGTACAGGTCGGTTAGATATACAGTTAATTTATTGTCGTGATCAAGCGGTGTTGTGATTCGTAAAATGTAATTATATGTTAATTAATCGTTTAGCGTATTAACGCACCGGAGCATTTTTGACCGGCCTTTTTTTCCGTCGTCGCTTTTGATGAAATTTTACCAAAATATTTCTTGAAAAAAAAAATGCACATGGATGATCCAGGAATTATTCATCTTTGACAATTCTCCCTTTCATGTCTTTTTTCTCGAAAACAAACAAAGAGGCTAACTTCATATATGGTTAGATGTGTGTAGATTGCGTTGGCTGCTTAAAGGTCAAGATATTATTCGTTTTGCGCAAATCTGCATTTTTGGAAATCGGGCATACACACTTCTGTCTGTGTTTAGCCTTGACCAGGCAGAAAAAAACAACAACTGGTAAATACAAAACGCTTTTTATTTTACAATTTGTTTCATGCATTGGTATAACATGAAAATGTGAAACTATCAATATTTATCATCATCATTTCGTAAATTACTTACGATAAAGTAGATTTTAAGTGTATTCTAACAAGTAGCTCTCTTTTTTTTTGAAACAATATTCACAATTAATTTCAAGCAATCATCTTAATTATGGCTATTTACAAACCATTATAGGTCCACATGGACGTGATACATATTTTGAAGCTCTATCATTAAACGAAACTTCACAGTATAAATATTAACGACAAAAAAACGAATTCATAACCATAATATATATGAAGTTTTGGCACTTAAAACAACTTCCACATTTAAACATTGGAAAGGTTAATTTCTAAAATCAATCTCTACTATAGCTGATTGCAAAAGAAACTGCATCCATGTAAGAGATCATAGTATGCAAAACATATCGAATAGTTGTCTTATCAAAACAGCATTGACATCGTTGACAAATGTGTTGTTAAATGCTTCGTTTATACATAATTTGTTATCGTGTTCAAACTATTGTTTTTTTTTGTATTGTCGCCTGAAACCCTTCCCGCTCGTTGACGCGAAACAGATAATCATGTGTATGGCCTTATTCCCTTCCTCGAATCTCCGTGTGCAGTCATTCTAATATTTTCCCAAGCATTCGTTTTAAGCTTGACAGATATAATCAAACAATACGTCGCAATCTTGACTATCACGTGATTACCCCCTTCTGATTATTAACATACACTATCAGCAAAAATGACTTCTCTGAAACCACGCGATGCACAAGCTTTATTTTTGGTGTGTAACATCCTATTATAGCAAGGTTTTGTTAAATAATGCCCCTTTCAACATAGAACACATGACCAGAGGATAATATTTGGTGTGTAACATCGTATTGTGGTCTTCTATACGAATTTTTTTATTCATGCCCCTAAGATAAAAGCTTGCTAGACCTCATTGGGAACAGATAGACTTTTACATTAAAGTATTTTTTTAATTTGTGGAACCACATTCTTCTGTTTAGTACATATTATTGTATTAAATGCGTATGTTTGACTTGGCGTGCTGGTGTTATCGCTTAGCTTTGTGTATAGTTAATTTTTAAATTGTGCATTGTGTAAAATATTCTTTCAATAAATCAAACTGGTGATGGTTGTTTGTGAATTTAAGGTAGTTGATTGTGTTAATCACAGTGGTTGTATAATAAATGTATTACATCATACATTACTGATAAGTGCCGTGGTATCGTGAACTAAATTAGAATATATTTATGTTAATGTTCATGTGTGTATATGTTTTGTAAGGTATATGTTTATTTTAGAATACACATTTTAAACAAGATCGAATTTGGGTCAGATGTAACAAAGTAGGTCATTATGTGTTCGATTGCGTTCGAGGCTTAACAAACACACTTAAACACCCCATATGCCTTATAAGTGACCTTATGTCTGTGCTACTTTGTCTGAATATGTGTATTGATCATGTATAGGCTTGGGCACTTGAAGTCAAAACTTGATTAATAGTTCTGGTAAAATCGTCGACAATTATTGTGCCACCAGAAATTATGGAGACATTTTAGGGCCATTATGGCCCTATTGTTGTTATATAGACTCATTAATGTGTGTCTCCTGAAGATGTGTATTCGATTTGTTTTTCCTCATGCTGTTTAAATATTGTGATAAGAGTGCATACTTACTTGTGATATGCTTGTATATTTGAACAATAGTACAAGGCATGCTGTTTAACAGATTTTGACATTTTAAGAAATTAAGATATACGCGTGTACTATTGTTTTGAGTTTTCGTTGGTGCGATTCATGTTTAAACCGTTTTGGACAATTATATACATTGTGTTTGTTAAGTCAGTGGTATTGTGGAATATGTACATATCCACGTATGTATACGGTTATAATATTCGTCAGATTTAACAAGACCGAGGCACAAGTAATGTATAAGTAGTTCAATAGTGATGTTTTTGTATACCTCTATACGTAGTTAAGGGAGTGGGTATCTTGGAATCACTATGGGCGTCTGTCCACCTATCGGTCCGTCTTACTTTGCGTCTTTTTAAGACCAAAACTAGTCCGGATGCGTTCTCTTACAATTGTCGATCAGCATTCACTCTCGCAGAGATTGTTCATCGCGATATAAAGTCGTGCATTTTTTATCCGACGTTGACATTACAAAAATATGCTCTTTTTCCAACTCAGACATTCTTGAAAATTCCCTTTGTTTTTTTTGTACTTAACATGGAATATCTCAAAACATAAAAAAAAATTCAATGTGAAGCTTGATAGGTAAGTAGATCGCATTTAGGGAAAGTGCAGTGTACAAGAACCGTTACTCTTGCTCCCTGATTTTAAACAAGTATTGTCCTTTGTTAGTGTGTGTACTTAGATTTGTTCGAAGCATATATTGAACATTATAAGAAGATTATAAGAGATATCAACTTCGAAACTAGTCTCGTTACGAGGATGTGAAGTGCATAACAATACTAATTCCTGTTTTCATAATTTCACAGTTAAAGCCTAGGTAAATGCTTATGCTGACATTATGTTGAGACCATATCTTGACTCTGAGCTATGAGTTATGTAGATACAAATTCATAGCTAGGAAGCTTTCTTTGTTGGAAAACCAATTATTGAAGCTGAACTGCCCCCACCCACTCACAAACTGGCATTCAGAGGGTATGTCATGTACAACAGGGACAGTTTTGTTTTGTTTGTGTTTGTTAATTCGTTTTTTTTTTGCCAAATTTAAATTATTCGTTATTTAACTTTAAATTTTGAAATAAATTATTAATATGCTTACTT
The DNA here is from genome assembly GCA_007657795.1 of Dreissena rostriformis. NCBI lineage: Eukaryota > Metazoa > Mollusca > Bivalvia > Myida > Dreissenidae > Dreissena > Dreissena rostriformis. Next base: position 50,723 of record VMBQ01005610.1, on the reverse strand, counting down.
TAGCATACCCTGCGAAACAATGTTTTTCGTATAATTTCGACGTTTTTAGTATAATATCTTATATGAAGTGTTAAAAATATAGCATTTCTTAAAAACAAAATAGTGACTTGAATAATAATTTGTTACTACCGGTTGTACATTTAACGTATTGTTTTCGATTATAAGTGTACTCTGTACTTATATAAATGAATTTTAATTCAATATGTGTAACCAGAACTTTTATTTGTATTACCTAGCAATCATTTTTGCACAAAATTGTATGATTGTTATTATAATCGGTTTTCTATTTTAGTGTGTTGCTTTGTATGTTGTTTATGTCATTTGAATTCAGAATATTGAAAAATATTAAACCGCATTCGGTCCTTTGGAAAGAAAAAAACACAACGACGGTTAAGTTAAGGTCATGACAACTAGAAAGTATATATTTTTCGAAAATATTATATATTGTGTAGTAATTTAAATAAGTCATTTACATTTTTCTATCGTGGTATCGGTTTTTAAAAGATTGATAATTGTTGAAATATAACAAAATAAAGAAAAAAAAACAATGAGGATCTCCTTTTATTAAAAACTACAAATATATCAATAATAAAACACAAAAAGCATTTTATCGGTTTCAAAACTATAGAGTCATTGTTGCTGTATGGGATTCAATAGTTTCCTCGTGGTATATTCATTTTCCAAAGGACAAAATATAGTATTAACTTATATATAGCCATCCTAACAATAGTATCAGTATTCATAACAATAATTTCACATTTAAAGTCCAACTAAATGCCAAAGCTGCAATTACGTTTAAACCATATCTTGACATTAACGCGAAGTACCTAGACGAAACTTAAAAGCTAGTAAGCTTTAACTGTTTGAAAACCATTTTTTTGTAAGCTGAACATACCCTCTTCTCCGTTTTAAAACTTAAAATTTGGAAATTAATTTGTGCTGTGCTTACTTTAGAATACCTTGCTAAACAATCTTTTTCGCAGACTTTCCTCGTTTTCAGTTTATATTTAGTACATCTACCAATAATTTGTTACTACCGTTTGTAAAACTTAAGTATTGTTTTTGATACTTAGTGTACTCTGTATGTAACTATATAATGTATTTTTATTTGATATCTGTAATCAGAACTTGTATCTGTATGACCGAGCAATCATTGTTTGCAGAAAATTATATGATGATTCTTTTAATTGGCGTTCGTTTGCATTGTGTTGCTTTGGCTTTTGTTTATTTAATTTGGATGTTATAATTGAGAATAATGCTGTATGGGTTCTAATATTTTCCTCGTGGTTTAGTTATGTTCCAACGGGCAAAATATATGCTTCTCTGATAGGTAGCCGTCCTAACAATAGTATCAGTAATCATTACAAATATGACACTGCTAAAGTCTCAGTAAATGCCCATGCTGACATTATGTTAACGCCATATCTTGACTTAAATGTGAAGGACCTAGATTAAACTTCATAGCTTGGATACTTTCATTTTGTAAATCGTATTCTGAAAACTGAACTGCCCATGCCCTTTCACAAACTGGCATGCAGAGGTTATTTCAATCAGAACTGTGATAGTTGTAGTTTTGCATGTTTTATTGCGAGTGTTGATTCGTAAATTTCCATGTTTCAAGTCTCTGTAATAATAAACGATAAATTTGGAAAGAAATTATAACTATGCTTACTTTAGCATACCTTGCGAAACAAACCTTTCGTAGCATGTCCCCTTTTTCAGTATAATATTTTGTATGAAGTATTACGCATATTGTATTTCTTAAAACAACAACATTTAGTTCATCTGACAATTATTTGTTACTAGTAGTTGTAAATGTGTGGTACTGTTTTCCATACTTAGTGTACTCTGTATGTACCTATATAATGTTTTTTTTTTTATAATTTTAAATAGCTCTTATCAGAACTTTAATTTGTATGACAGAGCAATAATTGTTTTCAAAAAAATGTATGGTTGTTATTATAATTGGCTTTGCTTTTTCATTGTGTAGCTCAGGCTTTTGTTTATTTAATTTGGATGTTAGAATTGAGATTATTGATAAATATTAACCCTCATTCGCTCCTTTGGAAAGCACAACGACGGTAAATTTGAGGTCATGAAAACTAGAAAATAGATTTTTGGAAATAGCATATATTGTGTTGTAATTTAAAGGGACTGTCAACCACGAATGACGGATTTTTTTTTTCTAAAATACCGTATTTTTTTACAATAATTAGTTTATATTGACTAAAATATCACAACTGGTATATAACATTACTTGAAAAAAGTTCATATTTTCAGTTTATTTGTTAATAAAATTTCTTGATGTGAAATCGAAAGTACATCGCGAAAATTGGGGACATAACGATATGCACACTATAAATAACGCAAGTAGATTGATTATTATATATATATATATATAAAATATACAATTCACTACGCATGCACAATTTGCATTCCTGGGTTTACCACGTGACGATGATGATCAATCTACTTGCGTTAGTTATAGATTATTGGTAGTTACCTGGTAGACAAACCCAGTAACATTTATTATCGAATATACTGAAAATATGAAAACTTAACAACTTTTTTCAAGAAATGTAATAAACCAGTCGTGATATTTTAATCAACATAAACTAATAATTGTAAAAATACGGTATTTTAGAACTTTTCTTTTTTCGTCATTCGTGGTTGACAGTCCCTTTAAATGAGTCAATTAAAATTTTCACCCATCGTAGCGGTTTTAAAAGATTGATATTTGTTTATATAAAAAATAAAATAACAAATCAAGGACGATCATCTATGATACATACTATGATACATTGAAAATTGCAACGAAGAATATATATCAAAATGTTTTTCAACTTTTGTTCAGTTAAGCAGAAACCTTGTGACGCCATGGGTTGTAAAAAAATAGCTTCTAATGATAATTATGTACGTGTATATCTTTTGGTCGACTTAATCTTGATCTTGTACGTCCAAATTGTTTACAAATGTAAATAAGGATCCTCAAAATTGCAAAACCAACGAAACCACCAATTGGACAGATATAGATCCAATTTTATTTCTTGGAGAATCTTTTGCAATCATATGCAAATGATCAGATGTTTTCTTAATATGTTTGTCATTTGCCAAAGTCATTTCAGAATCGACTTATCCGCAAAACATTTAAACAGGCAATTTGTGTAACGGGAAATACTCATAATCGAATCAAATACAAATGTTCGTAGCATTCTTCGGTACAGGGTCTACGTTCTACTTTATATAGTCGATGAAATTCCAAAAGAGCGATGGGTATAACATGACATTGATCAATGTATGGATTTATCATATAATAAATGGGTGTGAAGTAAGACGATACTTTTGGTTTTTGGTTGTTGTTTCTTATTTACCAAATAAAGATCAAAGAGATACTAGATCTTATGCAAATGACTATAAGTATAATTATGAACATTGTGGTGGCAACAATGATGATGAATATGATGATGAATATGATGATATGATGATGATGATGATGATGATGATGATGATGATGATGATGATGATGATGATGATGATGATGAAGATCGCTGAGAGTCTGCGTCCATCTTTGATGCACATGCTTGATGACGTAAAAATATCCCCTTTTTGTCTCCCCTGAGTTTTGGAAAACGCGACAGGCGATATTATTACAGCGATATTTATATTATAAAATATCGTGCGTCGCCGCGACTGTCGCGCAAAATATCGTGCGTCGCTTCGTGTTTCGTGCGTCGCCCTGATATTTTGCGCGACAGTCGCGGCGACTGTCGCCTATTTTGCGCGACAGTCGCGGCGACGCACGATATTTTTCGCGACAGTCGCGGCGACGCACGATATATTTAACACGATATATCGCCTTTTGGGCTACCTACACAAGGGCAATATATTGTGTTAAATGTATTGTGTGTCGCCGCGACTGTCGCGCAAAGTATCGTGCATCGCCGCGACTGTCGCGCACAATATCGTGCGTCGCCGCGACTGTCGCGAAAAATATCGTATATCGCTTCGAGTGTCGTGTGTCGCCATTGATGAAAGAAAGGCGAGATTATAGATGGCACTATCCGGATTCCGTAGGTTATTTCTCGGAATAGCGGACGTTGACACACGCTAGCGCAGTGCATAGTTCACATACTGGCTTTTCGCCTAAACTGTTCAGGTAAATATCCCGCAGTTATTAGTTTGGTTGGTGGTCACCATACCGGACAAAAAATTATTTCGAGAAAATCGGCTCACACCATTCCTTCACACGCACTTACAGCGCATTCATGAAAACCACGCCAAAATTAAAGCAACTTGATAAAAACATGCAGAGAATGGAAATTGAACCCATTATTCAAAATCACCATAATAAGCAAAGTGGAACTATCTCTAGACAATCGAAATACACATGCAACTCACTCGTTACCGGTCTGTTCACACAGTCTGTAAACTGACTGTAAGTAGTTTTATGTAGTCGAATAATCTCTTAGCGCTGTGTTAATTTAAATATTCTTAGCTTTGTCAGAATTGGTCGCAAGCAAAGATACTTGTGTTTTCTTAAATGCTAGCGTATTCGTTCAAAAACACGTCGAAGCTCCGTTGCGACACGATTAGGCAGCTGACTAAATTGGCTTACCAAAAATCATATTAACTGCTGCATTATAAATTTAATAAAGGCAACGTGAGGAATATTTTGCATCATTATTTATCTTCGTCAGTTCCATAGATTAAATCGTGTTCTTCAAAGTGCACAAGACAGTAAAGATGAGAACCGTTTCATCTATGGCTGCAGTGTTCTTGCAAGTGTGAACTTGTTTATTCGTATCGATTTGCTATTACTTACTGGCAGTTGCAATATTTTAAAACAATTTTGAATGGGTGCTTGTTGCATCTTTAATTGTATTACTGAAGCAATATAGGTCTTGCAACTAATATTCCATTCAAATAGTAAATGTAGTGTGCCGTTTAACACTTTTAAATACTGATTATCTTTGCAAGAAGTTGCCAGAAAAGTTTTGCAAATTAGTTTCTTAATTAATTAATTAATTTAATATACATGTATATGTGATATTTGATTGCGACATACCTGCGCACTATTGTAAATGTGAACGTACAATGTTCTTATAGTCCTATACGAATACGATGCCGAAAATCGTGGTGATATTCGCAACGAAAGACAATCATTTTTATGGCTGCGCTTTGATGAGGTTCATACAATCACTTCAAACTGACCAAAAAAATGCTCTAGTTATGGACGCCCTCAATAACCCTTTCACGCCAAAATGATTTCCTTATTATGACACAAAGTCATTGTGCTTTGGGAAATGCCTGAAACGGAGATCAAAATTGGTTTGATTCTAAAGTGAGACCATTCGTCACAATTATTTATTGACTTGTTGTTCTGCTAATGAGCACGGCGAAAAATAAATCACTGCTCGCAAGTAAAAATTGGGCGGATTAAGAACTCGATAGAAAAGCAGTGCCTACTAAAAAGGATCTCACCAAATCAAAGAAGAAATATAAACGACACACCATGGACGCAGAGATTGACTAGGTCATATAAGAATCCGCGAGACGGAGGGGGCGGCTTAATGCCGTCGGAAACCATAAACTGGATCGACTAAGATGTGCTTTCGGCTTCGCCACTGCCAATGATGCTCATACGTTATATTTACAAAATATGTATGTTATTCAAGTCTAAGATTTTTTTTTTAAATACGGTCACCGATATCATCGTCGGTTTCATTAGCATTAGTTTAATCATACGCTATGTAATATTTGTAGCACCATTTACCATAAATATGTTCGATATTTTAAGAATGGATGGACTCTCCCTGTGGTATTCCATACTGTGTGATGTCCACTATCAAACAACTTCGATGATATATTCTTTTTCTCTCGGCTAACTTATCAATGGCCGATTGCACTATAATAGTAGCTTTGACTCGTTATCAGCTGTTCAAGGTCGCCACACTTTGACCACAGCAAGGTGGCAGTACACAGTGGTGTGATACATCAGATTGTCAGGAGAGGGGACCAATCTTTTATATTGGGAACTTGACTGTACTCCCGTGTATTGGTACCCTGCAATGACTGTACTCCCGTGTATTGGTACCCTGCAAGTTTGCAACTTCAGATGACAGCATTGATAACAGCGTTGCAACTAAACTAGTGCACTCAGCCATTGCAAGATTGCAACTCGTGAACATAGTTCATGGTAGACACATACCACAAATGCACAATAGTAACATGCACCTTAATTTTACTCCGGATTCAACGTAAATCAACCTATATCGCTTCCATTTAACTGAGACGTAGGTTATCTACGTATCTGCATTTAAAAATCATTTTGCCTCTTTGTTTATGTTCACAAGTTTTTAATATTAAATACAACCCTAACAACAACAAACTATGAACAAAAAAGGAAAGAAATATTCACAAAATCTGAATGACTCAGCACACAAGTCACTATTTACTCTTGACTTTACACGACTAAAGAAAGCCCTGTCATCTTACACTTTGGTCTGTTTCAAGTACTACACGTTTTCGTTCTTGACACTTTGAACGCAAGAATACTTATGGACACAATACAACTCATACAGCAAGAAAGCTAAACAAATTGATATCATCGCGCTTGATTGCGAGAAAAGAATCATTCTATGTTAATGTTTTATGTGAGTGTGTCCTTTTAAATATGTTTTGTCACCGAGGTCAGTTAAATAATATTGCTAACATAATCATTCAGCGTAAACGTCGTGTACGCTTTTGTCCGTTTAACCCATTTATACAGAGTGGGCTATCTCATCCTTCTAAATTGGACCAATTTATTTCCAAAAGTAGGGATGTCTAGTATATTTATTTCTATATTTAGAATATTTCTTACAGAAATTCCTTTAAGCAAACAGCGCAGACCCTGATATGCGGCGTCTCATCTGGGTCTACGCTGTTTGCCAAGGCCTTTTTCTAGACGCTTGGCATAATTGGGTTAAACATGTTTTGACAGTAATGTCATTTGATAACATATTCGCATTTGTATACAACTTGAAGGGCAGTAATTGAACCAATACACGCCAATTATTTTTAACATGTGGCAAGCAGTCATTGTTCAGAAAATACAGCCCTTACGTAATCCATCATTTATCAAAGTTCAAGACGTCACACAAATTACGCCTTGGGTGCCTAAAACCGCACCTTTGTTATCAAATTATAATCTGAATCTTTATTCCATTATTTAAGATCATTAAATTTCTACAGAGCCTTTCAAATGTGTCACAGCATTTAATTGTGTCAAGTGTGCTTCAACAACTTTGACAAGCTTCAACCGCCCATGTCATACATTGTGTATTCAAATAGATTCTACAAACTATCATCTTCTCAATCAATCACACATTCTGCCTTATAAAATATTACTAACTTTTTTTTGCAAAGAAGAGACTTCCTTTAAACGACGTACACTAACAGTGTTAAGTGTCGTCCCTGATTACAGGCTAAACTGGGACGACACTTGACGCACATGCATTAAGCCCCGTTTTATCAGAGCAAGACACATATCATGAAATGAAACAATAACACTGTTCATATGGTGTGGGAAATTTTAATAAGATTTGCAATCTATATTATTGTTTCTATGTACATAAACACTGGTTTGGTTGTCTGCCTATATTAAACAAAATATAATAAGTGGATCAAGTTAAGCATAAATGGCAATAAAACTATAAAGCAAATCTAAGAAACACTCAAAATGAACAAGCACTCAAACGCTTAACATAATGTAGGCATTTGGTAATATTTATATACTAAAACATTTTTAAGAGACAAAACACTTACTTTAAGAGACAAAACACTTACTTTATCTGTAAAAAAATCAATCTTATCAATTAAAGTATCCTTTATGGAAAAAAAATAATCTGCAGCTTAACATCAACCTTAACCCTAATAGCGCTGGAACCGATTTTGAAGGCCTTTGCAAACAGTTTGGATCCAGATGAGACGCCACAGAACGTGGCGTCTCATCAGGATCCAAACTGTTTGCTATTCTGATAGTATTCTTTGAAAAAAAATCCAAGAAAATGCTAATTTTAGAAATTCCGCAGACGACAATTTAGCAGACAACAAATTTCCCAGCATGCAAAGGGTTAAAGCATCTTTGTCGCACAAGATTGAATATTCAATTCAGTAAAAAAAACAAGCCAGAAGTGAGGAAACAAAAAAAGGATAAAAAGAATACACTCACTCAGATAAGCTAAACTAAATGGCAATAAAATAACATTGTTTTATTTTAATTATTTGTATATACAACATTCATATTAAATAAAAACAACAATAATAACACTAACACACACAATCTTTCGGGATTCTAGAAAAGTAGAAATAATTGCGTAACCAGTTCAGTCATTTTCTGTACCTAGACAATATGAGTCGTGTTCTGAGAAAACTGGACAAAATGCATGTGCGTAAAGTGTCATCCCAGATAAGCCTGTGCAGTCTGCACAGGCTAATCCGGGACGACACTTTCCGCCTTAACTGGGTTTTTGCTTAGATACATCATATAAACGAAAAATTCCATAATAGCGGAAATTGTCGTCCCTGATTAGCCTGTGCGGACTGCACAGGCTAATCTGGGATGACAATTTACGCACAAGGATTATTATGCCCAGTTTTTTCTGTACCTAAACTATATCAATTGGATATCAAGTAAGGTAGTTTTGTGTAAGTTTCCACACAAATGATATAAAAACATGTTTACACACTACACCAAGCACCTAGCAGTGAACGCGGATTACAAATGTATTAAGCAAAATACACTACTGCCCTTTGGAATGGAAGAAACCTGTAATATCGCTCAGAATACCTAGTAGAGTGTACATGTAAATGTATATCTCCTAAGGGCACACTAGATACTGGAATAAATGCCCAATTTTTCATCGCAAGATGTTTTAAATGTCAAGAAATTGGAAAAATACATAGGTATGTGTCATTTTTGTAATAAGAATTAAATAGATAGTTATATTAATATATACTTGATTTCAAATCAATTTGAAATATCTGAAAGAATTAAAAATGAATAATATCTTTAAACATCGGCAATGGTTATAGATGTTAGTTAGAATATTGCTTGAAACGCTTTAGTAACACATATGTTTTAAGGGGAACATTGTAGCAAGTATAAGTCAATAAAAAACAAACTGTTAAAAAAGATGTCAATATTATAAACTTATATTTTCATCACAACATACAAGAGCTAACTTTTAATGGTACATTCTACAATGTGTTCAACAGTACAACATTTATATTCAAACTAAGTTACCTACAATTTCTGTTTATCAGAGGTAACGTGGCTAAAGAAAACAAAATACCTTACACATCAGTCAAGCAATCATCAAACACATCAATCTGGTTATATTCTAACTCCTTGGGGATGGGGTCGTGGAATTTAAAGGTTAAATTCCTTGACAGGGGTAATTCAATATTTTTTTAATTTACTTAAAATAATGAATATCAAGTTGCTTTTAATAGATATAATTGTTTTGGTTTTATAAAAGTTAAAATACTTGTTTTTCTGAAATAAGCATACATTTAAAAATTCATGTTTTTTGTGGGTATTTTTCAGAGAGAACATTTTTAAATTTGGGGAGGGGGTTTATACTTTTGGTTGGGAGAAAATCCACCCTAGAATAGATGAAAATATGCCCTACCATTACCGGTAGATAAATGCAAACATTCCAGCAAACAACACTCTTCATTAAAAATGAAATGATAACATTAAACATCTAAAACATGTATATTTACATTCATTGTGTATAAATTTCACTTCAATTACAAAGTACAAACAAACTAAAAACCAGTCCACACACATAACAAATATTTTGTAGCAACTCAATAATTTGATCGACACCAATTTTCCATTATATCAAATCAATTTCCTTTAGAATAACCATTTTAATTTTATATTGCATATGTCAAAAGCGTCATTGACCTTCCCGATTTGAATCTACAGTAAAATCCATGTATTAAAACATACAACGTACCTAAGGTTTGCTACTAAATATCGTTATTATAATTTTTGCCCAGCAGTTTGTATTTCTACTTTGCATTACCATGAAATGGCATTTGAATTATATTGAAATTAATATAATCTATCTATCAAACACCTAATAACTGGCCTACCATTTTATTAATTATTTTAGATTAAAACATCTCTCTTTTACAAAATCTTGCTATATAACTTCAAACAATTATTTTTTTTTTCAATGTTGTTCTAATTTAATTATCACAATAACAATGATTTTCCAAAACATACCATGGAGTTTATATAAAATAAATGTGTTAAGAAAAAATGCAGAAGTAAGCCTCAAAAAAGTTCCTAATAGTTAACAGAGTAATTATATTTATAAACATGTGTGCTAACTACAGAAAATGTGAGTGATAACATCAATGTTCTCAAGACATGTTGGGCAACACAAATTCCGTATTATCTATACCCCGCTGGATTAACAAGAGAGATGTGTCCTGTTCTGAGAAAACTTGGCAAAATGCTTGTGCGTAAATTGTCATTCCAGATAAGCCTGTGCAGTCCGCAAAGGCTAATCAGGTACGACAATTTCCGCTTTTATGGAATTTTTCGTTAAAATGATGTCTCTTCTTAGCGAAAATCCAGTTTATGCGGAATGTGTCATCCCAGATTAGCCTGTGCGGACTTCACAGGCTAATCTGGGATGACACTTTACGCACAAGCATTTTGCCCAGTTTTCTCAGAACACGACAAAGATGGCCTATCTGCAGTCAACCCTGGAAATGTAGGAGTGTCCTAGGTCCAGCACACGACCCGTCTGCTGTCTACGTCCGTCTGTGTCGCACCTCCTTGTTGTCTCCTGGTGTGTTCTCACTGGGAATAGTCCAACAAACAATTGATATTAGTTTAATTTAGTTTAAACCTATTTATTTTAGCTTGATTTTAAATTGATTGCATCAAAAGCCTCAGGCTTATTCAATTGAAACGCTCTCGAGTCCGTTTCCTGGGCCTAGAACTGATATTAATAAGTACAAAAGGCTAAAATACAAATTAAAGAATCATTGACATATCCAGTTTTTCCAGTGATGGCAAGAATGAAAACCTTCATCACTTTCTAATCTTAAGTCTTTGTCATGGTCCTAGACATGACTTTAATTATCGTTTGCGGTCCTTGCATAAATTTGCCGCAAAATCTTCTCTTTTTTACTTCGGCAGAAGATTTCTTAGCCCTGGAATGAAAAACTATGGGACAAGATCAATTTAAGGAGAAACTGCAGATTTGAAGTCCTGCAAAGATTCAAAGGACCAATGGGACTTACTCAGTTGACCGATGGGATAACACAATTTACCGATGGGATTACACAATTGACTGATAATATTACACATTTGACCGATGGGATATCACAATTGACCCATGGGATATCACAAATTGCCCAATGAAACTAACTCAATTGACCAATGGGATTATAAAATTGACCGATGGGACTTACTCAGTTGACCAATGGGATAACACAATTGACCGATGGGACTAATGAGGTTACCGATGGGAATACACAATTGACCGATGGGACTAACTCAGTTGACCAATGGGATAACACAATTGACCGATGGGACTAATTAATTGACCAATGGGAATACACAATTGACCGATGGGACCAACTAAGTTGACCAATGGGAATACACAATTGACCGATGGGACTAACTCAGTTGACCATTGGAATTACACAATTAGCAGATGGGACTTACTCAGTTCCGTCGACAGCGTCATCTTCCTCAGCTAGTTTCTTGCTGCGTCTCTTCTCGTAGAGCAGAATGATGACACACAGGATCACTACCTCAGCAACAATACCCAGGAATGGCCAGAGGGCGGCAAGCTTGTCTGCAAACAAACATACATCAGGGCATATAGTTGACTAGATGACATGGTAAGATATCAACCTACCTGCTACCTCCGCTAGGATACTCTAGAATGGCCAGAAGACATTCAGTATGTCTGAAATAAAACACCATCAATGATAATAGTGGCCACGGAAAAGAATACTTTACCACCTCCACAACTGCAACTGTAAAACAACACGTTGATTCATATACATTGGCGGGCTTCAGGTAGCCACTGTTTGAGCAGATAGGTCATCTGTATGTAAGATATTAGTGTTTTTTCCACCATTTTGGGAATGGGGCCGGGTCCCTACAGACTGGGAAAAAATGCGTTGTTTTGACTTAAATTGGGAAATAAGTGTTGTTGTTGTTTGGCTAACACATGCTTTAAAATTGAAAATAAAAGTGATTTCAATATAAAATTTACTAAGGTTCAACTTATAGAGCTTGATGGGAGATTAACTAAATGTTGAGACTTATTTAAAACAGTGTTTTTTTTTTAAACCTTCAATTAGGATTTTGAAGGTCCCATTTGGGAACAAGAGTGCCAAGATGGCCCTAGTTTGCTCACCTGAGGAGTCCGTTCATAGTATAAATAATTCCTTTATCAACTTGATAACTCATAAAGTTCATATCAATAAATTAAGTTGCACAAGTGGTAAACAATTGACGGTCATCAAAGTGCATAAATTCATTTTTAGGAATTGAGTTGAATTATATATAATCCCAACCCCGATTCAATCAAGATAAACATTCTGACTAAATTTCATAAAGATCTGATAAACTGTGACCTCTATCGTCTACAGGAAGTTTTACTATAATTTGACCAGATGACCTACTTTATGACCTCAGATGACCCATATACAATCCCAAGCCATTTTTCATCAATTAATACATTCTGACAAAATTTCATTAAGACATGATGAAAACTGTGACCTCTTTCATCTACACAAGGTTTTACTAGAATTGGCCAGGTGACCTATTTTTGACCACAGATGACCCATATACGATCCCAAATCAGATATTATCAAGATAAACATTCTGACCATATTTCATTAAGATTAGATGAAAACTATGACCTCTATTGTCTAAGGATTTTCTATGATTTTACCTAGTTTCTGACCCCAGATGACCCAAATACAATCCCAATCCAGATTTCATCAAGAAAAACATTCTGACAAAGTTTCATAAAGATCTGATGGAAACTGTGACCTCTATTGTCTATACAAGGTTTTTTCTAGGATTTGACCTAGTGACCTAGTTTTTGACCCCAGAGGACCCAAATACAATCCCAACCCAGATTTCATCAAAATTAACATTCTGGCCAAATTTTATTAACATTGGATGAAAACTGTGACCTCTACTGTCTACACAAGATTTTTTTTTAACTTTGACCTTATGACCTAGTTTTTGACCCTAGATGAAGCAAATTCGATCCCAACCCAGATTTTAACAATACAAACATTCTGACCATATTTCATTAAGATCTGATGAAAACTGTGACCTCTATTGTCTGCACAAGGTTTTTCTATTATTTGACCAAGTGACCTAGTTTTTGACCCCCGATGACCCAAATACAATCCCAACCCAGATTTCATCAAGATGAAAACTGTGACCTCTACTGTCTACACAAACAAATTGTTGACGCACGCAGGCACGACGGACATCACATGATCACATAAGCTCACCATGTCACTTCGTGACAGGTGAGCTAAAAATATATACTTTTTTCCATTGGGAAATGGTCTTCTACAAGCAAAAAATTTGAACAAAAAAAATAATACTGCATAGCCACTGCGTTCATCTAGCCAGAGGTATTGGTATTTCAAGTTACGAACACACAAATAAGACAAAGGGAAAGATACCTTAAAATATATTGGAGTTTTCTTGCATAGTTCAAAATTAAAACATATGTTATACACTTTTAAGTTGTACAAACAAAGCATAGCAGACCTATAATAAAATGTAAGATATTAAAACAAGTAAAGCACACAATTCATGTTTAAAAGAATATACAAGCACATGAATAACAACTACATAGTACATATATACACATTTATACACGTTTAAAACACACAATAAACACACATACAATATATACATGGAAGAGTAACCTGTATGTTTAAAAGCATATTAGAGCACATTAATAACAACTTAAATAGCATATATATACACATATATACACGTTAATAACATTTTAAAACACACAAGAAGCACACATACAATTATACATGGAAGAGTAACCAAGGAGAATAAGCAGTATGTTTAAAGCATATTTAAGCACATGAAAAACAACTACATAGCACATATATACACATATATACATGTTTACATTTTTTTATTTTTTTAAACACACAAGAAACACACATACAATATATGCATGGAAGAGTAACCAAGGAGAATAAACAAGGGGTTAACTGAAAAATAAATAAATAATATAAGCAGGACAGCAAGAACAAGCAAGCAAGCAAAAAAATGTGAGAAGCAGGTTACTCACACATGGCGCATTTACATTTTTAACCCGTCCAGGTGCGGATCAGCCGGACAAAGTCTTTATATTTGTCGACTATGCGAATGTCCTCTGGGAGGCTGTTCCACATCTGTACAGCCTCAAAACGAAAGGAATTTTTGCCATACCTTGTTGTTCTTACTTGTGGTGTCTCTAGGATGTTTGAATATCTGAAATTATAGGTAGAGGATTTAACTTTAACCAAGGATTTAAGATATTCTGGTGAAAGATTGTGTATACATTTAAATGTTTCTGACGCAATGAGGCGTAACCTGTTTAAGTGAAGAGTAGTACTGTTAACCTTTTTTTAGTAGTGTATGATAACTAGATTCATAATCATTAAAAACAATTCTAAGGGCTCTGAACTGTAGCTTTTCTAGTTTTTCTGTGTTGGATTTATTACAAAATGCCATATAATGGGACAAAAATTAAAATTTGACCGGATAAAAGATCTAAAGATGATTAACCTAGTGCTTACATTCAGGAATTTGCTGAGTCTTTGGAGAACATTTAATTGTTTGGCTGCCTTTTTGCATAAATTTGTAACCTGTGGATCAAAGTTTAACTGGTAATCAAGTTCCACTCCTAAGAGTTTTACTTTTTGTTCACATTTAATTTCATTTTGACCTATAGTAAATGATTTAACTTCTATATTAGTCTTATTACCTACACATATTGCCTGGAATTTATCGGGGTTTGCCTGCATTTGGTTAATATTGAACCAGTGTATCAGGGATTAACTTTCTGATTCAATAGTTTCCTTAAAGGTATTTAAGTTTTTGTGACTGAAGGAGAGGGTATTTAAAGCGAAAAAGATATAAGGCATATTGCTTATACTATGTTTATCAAGAACAATGGAAACATTTGAAGACCATGAAATTGGATAAGAACATCGTGGTTAAAATTGCGAGATGATGATGATGATGGTGGTGGTGGTGGTGATGATGATGATGATGATGATGGTGGTGGTGGTGGTGGCGATGATGATGATGATGATGGTGGTGATACTGGTGATGATGATGATGATGATGATAATGATGATGATGGTGGTGGTGGTGGTGGTGATGATGAGAATGATGATGATGATAATTAGAATGATGATGCTGCTGCTGCTGATGATGATGATGATGACAAGTTTGGACGGACGGACAGAAGCACGCATGCACACTCAGCCTTTGAAACATCTGTATCAGACCTCCTGCAAACGAGCTCGTCAATAAACGGTACGCCTAACCTAAAAAGCGTAAATCGTATTTCAATATTGTTCTTAACGGCATAAAACTCCGCAGTTTATTTTTGTCATAGTTAACACAAACCAATATATGATTGAACATGTCTGTTAGAAACAGAAATGACAGACGATTTATTAAGAATTCAAACAAAATACTCCTTAAATGGAGTCATTAAGTTGGATTTACAAAGTCCAAAACAGAAGTCCGACCAAGGAGGTATAGAGAGCTTAATGGGAGTAGTTCTATTTAATAATTCGATATACACAATATGTTTAGGAATTTCATAATTGAATGTTGTAAATACGGGCACGGATGTCATCGTTGCTTTAATACGGTCAAGTATACGCTTTGCAATATCTTTGCACACTTGACAACAATATGTTCGTTATTTAAAGATATAATAAAAGGAATTTCAGGTCTCTACATGTGGTATTACACTAAGTGAATTGTCCAACATTACAATCTCCAATCATATTATGCGATTTTTTTTGAGCTAGCTGATCAATTGTCGAGTGCAGTATAACAGTAACTGTGTATATCAGCCGTTAAAGGTCGCAACGCTGTGACCATACAAGAGCCTCAGTACAATGGGGTGTGATACATGAGATTGTCAGCGGGGTGTGTGTGTCAGGGGGGGGGGGGTCCCAACTGAACTGCAAACGGCAACTTCAACTGAGAGAATTGATTACACCTAGAACAGTGCAGTCAGCCATCGCAATATTGCAACTAATTAACAAGAGTTTATGGTAGACGCATACCTCATGGATATGCATTGCCTTAAACAATGCACATTAATAGCATGCTCATTAATTTGTATCCGTATTCAATATACAGCAACCTCTATCGCTTCCATTTTAAAATCATTTTGACATTGGCTTGTTTATATTTATAAGTTTTTACTATTTAATTTTAACCCAAAGCATACACATATATTAACAAATAGGAAAAGAAAACATTCTCAAAATCTGACTGACTCCGCGCTCACAAGTCACTATTCACTCTTGACTTCCCAAGACTAGTGAAAGCCCTGCCCACTTACACTTTGGTTTGTTTCAATGATGCACGTTTTCGTACTTGACACTTTGAACGCAAGAAAACTTATGGACACAAAACAACTCATACATCGAGAAAGCTAAACAAACTGATATTCATCGCGCTTGATTGCGAGCAAAGAATCATTTTACGTTAAAGTTGTGCATGATTGTGTCCTTTTACACATGAATAGTCACTGATGTCAGTTTAAAAATATTGCTAACATAATCATTCTCTGTAAAAGTTGTGTATGCTTTCGTCCTTTGAAACATGTTTTGTCAGTTATGTCATTTAAGTAATTTGCTAACATATTCATTCACTATAAAACTTACACTGGTACAAAACTTGAGGGACAGTAATTGAACCAATACACGCTAATTCATTTTGTACATGTGACCAGCAGTCATTGTTCAGAAAATACAGCCCTTACGTACTCCATCATTTATCAAAGTTTAAGACGTTATAAATTACACCCGGGGTGCCAAAGACCGTACCTTTGTCATCAGATAATAATCTAAATCGTTATTCCATTATTTAAGATAATTATATTTTGACAGGTCCTTTCAAATGTGTCACAGCATTTAATTGTGTCAAGTGTGCTTCAACAACTTTGACAGGCTACAACCTCCCATGTCATACATTGTGTATTCAAATAAAATCTAAAGGCTATCGATAATGTGACTCAACTTCATCAATCATTCACACATTCTTCCTTATGAAATATTATTTACTTTTTTTGCTATGAAGAGACTTCCTTTTAATGAAACATATAACAGCAGAAAGTGTTGTCCCTGATTAGCCTGTGAAGACTAAACTGGGTGACACTTGCTGCACATGCATTAAGCCCCGTTTTCCCAGAGCAAGACGCATATAAGGGGGGTGATTTAAGATCCACTTCAGGGGAGGAAAATGCCCTACCCCCCTTACACGGTTCAACTAAAATCTTCATTTCTATATAGATCCAGTCAAGTTTGTAACTATTTGTAAATTAAGTTTGACATTCAAAGGGAGGATATCAGCCGAAGGGAGGAAAAATCACACCCATGCGGATATCATGAAATGAAACAACAACACTGTTCATATGGTGTGGGAAATTTTAATAAGATTTGCAATCTATATTATTGTTTCTATGTACATAAACACTGGTTTGGTTGTCTGCCTATATTTAACAAAATATAATAAGTGGATCAAGTTAAGCATAAATGGCAATAAAACTATAAAGCAAATCTAAGAAACACTCAAATTGAACAAGCACTCAATCGCTTAACATAATGTAGGCATTTGGTAATATTTATATACTAAAACATTTTTAAGAGACAAAACACTTACTTTAAGAGACAAAACACTTACTTTAAGAGACAAAACACTTACTTTATCTGTAAAAAAATCAATCTAATCAATGAAAGTATCCTTTATGAAAAAAAATAATCTGCAGCTTAACATCAACCTTAACCCTTATAGTGCTGGAACCGAATTTTAAAGGCCTTTGCAAACAGTTTGGATCCAGATGAGATGCCACAGAACGTGGCGTCTCATCAGGATCCAAACTGTTTGCTATTCTGATAGTATTCTTTGAAAAAAAATCCAAGAAAATGCTAATTTTAGAAATTCCGCAGACGACAATTTAGCAGACAACAAATTTCCCAGCATGTAAAGGGTTAAAGCATCTTTGTCGCACAAGATTGAATATTCCATTCAGTAAAAAAAACAAGCCAGACGTGAGGAAACAAAAAAAGGATAAAAAAAATACACTCACTCAGATAAGCTAAACTAAATGGCAATAAAATAACATTGTTTTATTTTAATTTATTTGTATATACAACATTCATATTAAATAAAAACAACAATAACACTAACACACACAATCTTTCGGGATTCTAGAAAAGTAGAAATAATTGCGTAACCAGTTCAGTCATTTTCTGTACCTAGACAATATGAGTCGTGTTCTGAGAAAACTGGACAAAATGCATGTGCGTAAAGTGTCATCCCAGATAAGCCTGTGCAGTCTGCACAGGCTAATCCGGGACGACACTTTCCGCCTTAACTGGATTTTCGCTTAGATACATCATTCAAACAAAAAATTCCATAATAGCGGAAATTGTCGTCCCTGATTAGCCTGTGCGGACTGCACAGGCTAATCTGGGATGACAATTTACGCACAAGCATTATGCCCGGTTTTCTCAGAACACGACACATATATGCATTTACAATATAATGTATGCATTNTATTTAAAAATGACATAATATTCTCTACTATTTCTTTAATCACATCTACCGGTACGTCTCTGCCACGGCAAAAGAATTTATCCACATTTTATAATTTCTTCACAAAAACACATGAAAACTTGTTTCAACAGGCATTTGTGGGCATTTCTGGTAAATAGTTTAATTATTATAATGTTCAGGTAACGATATCTTTAAATTAATATAACAAAAATGTCTGAAATGAAAAGTAGGTTATTCACTCGATGTACTATATTTCGGATATTTTAAAATTCGGACAGTTTGTAAAAATATGTTTTGTGTTATTTCAGACAACAAGAATGGATGGTGGCAATTATCCTAGGCCTTTCTGTCAAGAAATAGGTGTGAACAAATTCATTTAATTGAACCTGGAAATCAACCAAAACAGCTTACAGAAACCATTTTAACAATAGGTGTTTTGTTAAAACTTGTGAAATTGGCTAATAAACTGAAGTTGATGTATATCATTTCCAAATGTAACTGTTTAACAATTTCACCAGAAAGCTGCTGAAGCATCCAAACTGCGGCGGCATATGCATGCTGCCAATGAGGTGTCCATCAACAAGAACAACACTAACTTATTAAATGTGCTGTTATTAAATACACTATTTAAATGTGCTGTTATTAAATAAACTATTTAAATGTGCTGTTTTTAAATGAACTTTTTTAATGTGCCTTTATTAAATAAAATTATTTAACATACTGTACAATGCTTAGCTGTTTGTATTATTTAAACATAATTGTCTTTGATCAATGTGGCCCCAGTTTAACGACAACTTTTTGAATTTGGCGAAAGTAAGTGGCGACAACTTTTTGAAGCCCAGAGGGAACCCTGTAAATGCAAACATTCCAGCAAACAACACTCTTCATTAAAAATGAAATGATAACATTAAACATCTAAAACATGTATATTTACATTCATTGTGTATAAATTTCACTTCAATTACATAGTACAAACAAACTTAAAACCAGTCCACACACATAACAAATATTTTGTAGCAACTCAATAATTTGATCAACACCAATTTTCCATTATATCAAATCAATTTCCTTTAGAATAACCATTTTAATTTTATATTGCATATGTCAAAAGCGTCATTGACCTTCCCGATTTGAATCTAGTAAAATCCATGTATTAAAACATTCAACGTACCTAAGGTTTGCTACTAAATATCGTTATTATAATTTTTGCCCAGCAGTTTGTATTTCTACTTTGCATTACCATGAAATGGCATTTGAATTATATTGAAATTAATATTATCTATCTATCAAACACCTAATAACTGGCCTACCATTTTATTAATTATTTTAGATTAAAACATCTCTCTTTTACAAAATCTTGCTATATTACTTTAAACAATTAGTTTTTTTTCAATGTTGTTCTAATTTAATTATCACAATAACTGTGATTTTCCAAAACATACCATGGAGTTTATATAAAATAAATGTGTTAAGAAAAAATGCAGAAGTAAGCCTCACAAAAGTTCCAAAAGTTCCTAATAGTTTACAGAGTAATTATATTTATATACATGTGTGCTAACTACAGAAAATGTGAGTGATAACATCAATGTTCTCAAGACATGTTGGGCTACACAAATCCCGTATAATCTATACCCCGCTGGATTGACAAGAGAGATGTGTCGTGTTCCGAAAAAACTGGGCAAAATGCTTGTGCGTAAATTGTCATCCCAGATAAGCCTGTGCAGTCCGCACAGGCTAATCAGGGACGACAATTTCCGCTTTTATGAAATTTTTCGTTAAAATGATGTCTCTTCTTAGCGAAAATCCAGTTTAGGTGGAATGTGTCATCCCGGATTAGCATGTGCGGACTGCACAGCCTTATCTGGGATGACACATTACTCACAAGGATTTTGCCCTGTTTTCTCAGAACACGACACAGATGGCCTATCTGCAGTCAGCCCTGGAAATGTAGGAGTGTCCTAGGTCCAGCACACGACCCATCTGCTGTCTACGTCCGTCTGTGTCGCACCTCCTTGTTGTCTCCTGGTGTGTTCTCACTGGGAATAGTCCAACAAACAATTGATATTAGTTTAATTTAGTTTAAACCTTTTTATTTTAGCTTGATTTAAGTTTGATTGCATTAAAAGCCTCAGGCTTATTCAATTGAAACTATCTTGAGTCCGTTTCCTTGGCCTAGAACTGATATTAATAAGTACAAAAGGCTATAATACAAATTAAAGAATCATTGACATATCCAGTTTTGCCAGTGATGGCAAGAATGAAAACCTTCATCACTCTCTAATCTTAAGTCTTTGTCAAAGTCCTAGACAGGACTTTAATTATCTTTTAGAAATGTGGCCCTTGCATATTTTTTTTTTTCTTTTTTTTTTTTCTTCTGCAGAAGAATTCTTAGCCGTGGAATGAAAAACTATGTGACAAGATCTATTTAAGGACAAACTGCAGATTTTAAGTCCTGCAAAGACCAAGGACCAATGGGACTTACTCAGTTGACCGATGGGATAACACAATTGACCAATGGGATTACACAATTGACCAATGGGATTACACAATTGACCGATGGGATTACAAAATAGACCGATGGGATATCACAATTGCCCAATGAGTCTAACTCAATTGACCAATGGAATTATACAATTGACCGATGGGACAAACTCAATTGACCGATGGGAATACACAATTGACTGATGGGACTAACTCAGTTGACCAATTGGATCACACAATTGACCAATGGGACTAACTCAGTTGACCGATGGGACTAACTCGGTTGACCAATGGGGCCAACTCAGTTGACCAATGGAATTACACAATTGACCGATGGGACTTACTCAGGTGACCAATGGGATTACACAACTGACCGATGGGACTTACTCAGGTGATCAATGGGATTTATACAATTGACCGATGTGACTTACTCAGGTGACCAATGGGATTACACAATTGACCGATGGGACTTACTCAGGTGACCAATGGAACTACTCTACGACCCGATGGGACTAACTCAGTTGACCAATTGGATCACACAATAGATCGATGGGACTTACTTAGTTGACAGATGGGACTAACTCAGTTGACCAATGGGATAACACAATTGACCAATGGGACTAACTCAGTTGACCAATAGGATTGAACAATTGACGGATGGGACTTACTGAGTTGACCAATGGGATTAAACGATTGACAGATGGGACCTACTCAGGTGACCAATGGAATAACTCTTCTACCCGATGGAACTTGCTCAGTCGACCAATGGGATCACACAATAAATCGATGGGACTAACTCAGTTGACTGATGGGATAACACAATTGAAAAATGGGACTAACTCAGTTGACCAATGGAATTACACAATTGACTGATGGGACTAACTCCGCTGAACAATGGGATTACACAATCGACCGAGGAACTTACTCAGTTGACCAATGGGATCACACAATAGATCGATGGGACTTACTCAGTTGACCAATTTGACTAACTCAGTTGACCAATGGGATTACACAATTGACTGATGGGACTAACCAAGTTGACCAATGGAATTACACAATTGACTGATAGGACAAACTCAGTTGACCAATGGTATAACACAATTGACCAACGGGGCTAACTCAGTTGACCAATGGTATAACACAATTGACCAATGGGACTTACTCAATTGACCATTGGAATTGCACAATTATCAGATGAGACTTACTCAGTTCCGTCGACAGCGTCATCTTCCTCAGCTAGTTTCTTGCTGCGTCTCTTCTCGTAGAGCAGAATGATGACACACAGGATCACCACCTCAGCAACAATACCCAGGAATGGCCAGAGGGCGGCAAGCTTGTCTGCAAACAAACATACATCAGTGAATATAGTTGACTTGATGACATGGTGAGGTATCAAGCTACCTGCTACCTCCGCTAGGATACCCAGAAGACATACAGTATGTATGAAATAAAACATCATCAATGAAAAAAGCGGCCATGGAAAAGTATAGTTTACCACTTCCGCCACTGCACCTGCAAAACAACACGTTGGTTCATATACAGTGGAGGGCTTCAAGTAGCCACTGTAGGAGAGATAGGTCATCTGTATATGAGATAGAAAATTTTGGGAATGGGGTCGGGTCCCTTCAGACTGGGAAAAATCGCGTCGTTTTGATTTATATTGGGAAATAAGTGTTGTTGTTTTTTGCCTAACAAATGCTTTAAAATTGAGAATAAACGCGATTTCAATATTACATTAACTAGGGTTCAACTTATAGAGCTTGATGGGAAACTAAATGTTGAGATTAATTTAAAATAGTTTGTTTTTGTAAACCTTCAATTGGGATTTTGTAGGTCCCATTTGGGAAAAATATATACTTTTTTCCATTGGGAAAGGGTCTTCTACAGGCAACAAATTTCAACGAAAAAAAACAACTGCATAGCCACTGCCTTCATTTAGCCATAGGTAGTGGTAGAGTGTGGGGACTATCGTTCATTTGGTGAGTGTGCAGTGCTTATTGCAATGTGGACATTGATGGCTAATGTGCGATAAATGGTAGAGGACGGTATTGATGGAAGACTTGCTGATGATTAGATAGGAGTACACTGTAACTCCAATAAATCACAGATGACAGGGTCCGAGCAACAAACCCGCGTTAAACATGGTTATATATAAGTTCAGTGCTCATATATTGAAATGTTGTTGTCGTAATCATATCACTTGCCAACACATGCTTATAAACCCTACAGTATCGATAACTGGAAACATACTACTGTTGTAGTATAGTATATCCATTATTCCTCATCAAACTGCTATATGATATCTTATTGGGGGCAAGCAAAACTATAAACTTCCAGTGAAAATTTTACCTTTAACACGCAGCTCCATAACTTTTGAGGCGTTGTTCGGTGCAACGTCGTTCTCCGCAACGCACGAGTATGAGCCAGCGTCTTCGTACGTCAGCTCGAAGATGATCAGTTTCGCAGTTTCAATCTCCTCGTACGGGCTGAAGTGTAGCTTCATGGTCTGGTTGAGCTCCTTACCGTCCTTGTACCACTTCATGGTAGGCTTCGGGAAGCCTGTGGCCTTACACTTGAACTCCAGCTTGTCCCCCTCCACCATGTTCTTGCTGTTATCGTTGGAGACGATCTCTGGGCCACCTGCAACAATGGCCAGTTAAACCCTTTATAACTCAGATATGCCATTTGACCCACTTGCAGTCCCTTGGACAATTAAATTTAAGACCTTTCTTGCTCAATTCAAGTTTTAAAGCCTTTACTTCCAATCCTAAGATACTGATGAGCACAAAACAGCATAAAACCTGAACAGACTGTAAGTTACTCGTAGGCTGCTCTTGTTTTATGCTGGTTGCATATAGCCATTTTCTTCTGAGTGGTAAAGGATTAACAGTTAACTGACATGTATGAAGCAAACACACTTTTCATGAGACTGGTTTTACATAACCATGTAAATACTTTATTGAAACCTATCTCATTTTGAGTACAATTTACTCCACATATTGAAGTTTTGATTGTCCAACCTTTCTCATAACATCAACAAGACAATCTGTTTTCAGCAGACCTATATTTTATTGTTACATTTGTATCAATCATATGCATTTCTGTTGTTAGGTTTCAATACTTCAGGTTAGTTTTCATGCCATTGTTTGATCACGTTAATCGATAAGCTTATAAGGCCCAATGGTCAAATTGTTGGCCACAGCCTTTCTGAAAACTAGCAAAATGTGTCAATATGTCAAAACAGTTGAAAGTAACAATCATTTTGTAAAAAGGAAAAACAGACCCTTCTGTCCCGACTTACCACGTAGAGCTACTGGTTTTGGTGTGATGACATGCTTCTCATTGTCTGATTCAGGGTTGAAGGTCACCTTGCACTTGTACTCTCCCAAGTCATCCCTGGCTGCAAGTTGGAAAACAATGGCAATGGTTGACACAGCGTTTTTTNGTATTTGGGAGCAAAAAATCAAATACACCAATTTCCCAATTTGAGGTTTTCACGACTCGATTTTCCCCAATTTTGAGGTTTTCACGACTCGATTTTTCCCAATTGGACCGGTACGGGTACTTTTCCCAATTGGACAAAAAAATCGCTGTGACATTGTAACTCAGTGGATGTTTTTCGAGCAATTTTGCTTTCTTTTCAAAAGTCTGTTTCACTATTTTTTACATGTGTTTAGTTTATTTCCTTAACCCAACTTCTTTACTGTTTGATGAACATTTTTTGTTGATATCTGAAGGTTTGGACAGCATATCGAACATTTGACCTTTAAACCTCTGACTGGTATTAATATATGCAACGATATGGCAAAATCCCTATTTCAATATATTGGAATACTAAACATTTACTTAAATAGTGACAATCTTATTTATTTTCAATAATAATTTATTATCAGAAATTTTAGAAGCCAATTAAGAGATTTTAGAAGCCAATTAAAGATTTTAGGAGTTATGGGCTATTTTGGCTTCTGGAAACCTACACATAACTTACTAGGAGTTTTGATGACCAGGGTTCCATTGTTGAAGATCTGGTACCTGTCTCCGGGAACTAGATCAACTAGATCCTGACCTTTGACCCTTGCCCAAGAAATATTCACGCCGTCGTTCCATCCAGACAGCTCACAGTTCAGATACACTGGTCCAGATGCAGAGAAATTGGCATCTTTGTGGGTTACTGGAAAAAAGCAGACAGTTTGCAAATAAATATGTTGGGAGTTTCCAGTAGGAGACCAAAGGTGGAGCAGTGAATTAATTCCTGTGTGGACGAACACAAAGCCCATGATGTAAGACAGGGACTTCTTTTAATAGAAGGGGCTGACTTTCTTAACAAAAACATATCAAATCATGGTAATGATACACATATTATACACGAATTGATCGTCCCGCTGCTATATAAATTATATAACAGCGGGACGATCAATTCGTGTATTATTATATTATAATAATCTAGTGCTTCTAATTGTATCCTGATGTTAATTTGGCTAATGACAAGAGTTAAGAGATAACTTTGCTCCACTATACCATAACAAATGTGATATTATGTTACTCATACATGTAATACATAATTTACAACTGATCATAATTTGATATTCCCATGTTCAGTCATAAACTGTATAAATGCTATGTTCCAAGACACATATGATCATGTCTATGAATAGAATGTGAGTATACATACATGTACTCTACGTGCTCTTATAAAGTTAAAGGTGTTTCTTTCTCGCCATTTTGGGAAAATAACATAATTATACCCATGAACTTGGGAATTTAGTGTCATTGTACTTCATTATCTTCATATAAGAACAAGATGTGTTTGTGAAACACTATGTCCCCCGATTTTATATAATATTTATAATGCGTAACAAACCACAATGAGAAATATTCACAATAGGTTCATTTCATGCATGATCGATATTGAGGGCTGTTTGTAAAACTGTTTTATCCTAGCACTTGAAGATTCTACAGCAGGACACCCTGGGTGTTGGATAAACTTTTCATGACAGACAATGTCCTCATGATGTACATTCTTTTGACTTCTTTTTTAAAATATTTTTCTCCTGGTAGGACAGTGGTGCCTGTAAATTATGATTTTTTCTCCATTCTGATATGCTATTGAAGTTCTTTTGTGAATATCAGGAAATATGTGTTTCATAGTACTGTTGTAAAATGACGCTTTTGTCACATTTATAATTTTACCATATTATCATTTGGACTGGTTAACCATTTGCATTGAGAAAATAAAAGTAATAAGACTTAAAAAGGGGTGTTTCCATTTATATGGTCAAAAAAGAAGAAGGCCTGGAAAAATCTGGTGAGGTCCTGTAAAATTCAAATTTACAGGACCTTATGTCCAGTGTTTTTTGTTGTCTTTGGCATGGGTTCTATTAGGTTAGTTTATTTGTGTACTTAAATTTAGCGAATTGTCTCTGAATGCAACCCTAATCCTGTTCATCTTACTCCAACAAAGGATAAATTCAAGTACATAAAGACACTATAAACCTAATATTCCCCATGTATCCGCTGTACATTTCTCTATCAGCTACATTAGATGAATAATCCCAAGCTCTAACACTGATAAGTACTTCAACTTAAATAGGACAAAGTCACAAGTAAGCAGTTTAAGAGCATCATCATGTCATCACATGTTTAAGTGAAGTGGATATACCACACAGATGATATGTACTGCTCCATGTACATGTATATACAGTTCATTGACTGCTGCTTTAGATAACACATGCTCGTTAGTGTCTATGTATGAATTGAATTGGCACACAGTAGCTGGAGGGGGAAGGGGGGGCAATATTGACTAAATTGCACATGCCCTTGGTGGAATAATTACCTATTGATGCAATATTACAGATTGAATATGGTTTCATTGAACATATCTGGTGTGCAGACATTGGTAAGGTCATGACGTCAAAATGGTGTTATTTTGGCTGTTGTTGTTATCAGTGTCCTTTGAAACTATGAAGACGTTTAACTTTGTGAAAAGTTAGTGATTTATTTAATTTATTTTCCTAATTATTCATAGGAATTTTTAGCTTAAATATCTGTTACATTTGTGAAATAAGTATCCAGCATTGAAAACTTCATTGTGTTAAACCACACAAATAAAATACAAAGTGTTCACAAGCCAATTTAACAATTTAGTTTGGTGACCTATTACATGTTTATGACATCACATGACCCAGTTTAAAACCTTACCCAATACAGTGTTTTTACAGACCAAGGCTCTATAGTTTTTTTTTTCTTTAGCCAATTTTATACTGTTATGTAAACATTCTTCTCTGTTGAGATATGTGTAGGCTTTTCTTATGAAGAAAACTTGTAGCCTTTGGCTTTTTTGAGGGAGTAACACACCGTTCAATCGACTAACGCAACGTCTGCGGGTCATACATCAGCCGCGCTACTGTATACATGTCGGTTAAAAGCGGAGTGTAAGTATTTCCCTATTTTTTATATTTTACATATCTTGCATTGAGCAGGTTTAAGTGTGTTCTTTGAGAGCCTATGTAAGAAGGACTTTGTGAACGTAATCCCTACCTTTCTAACTGCTTACTTTTCAAGAAATCCGTTAAAATGTGGTCAAAAATCAAACAAATTCACCACTATCTCAGTCAAACTCTAATTACACAGGATTTAGACCAAAGATAAATAAGAACAACAGTTTATTAAAATCTTTAATCATTTGCCTTCGGTTATTCCAAATTACAGCATCTCACAGGAACACACAACATTTTTATCAACGATTAAATACGAGTGGGATTAGAAAAACGGCTCAAGACAATTGCCGTGGCTACTAATTAGATAGTCATGCCAACAGCTGCTAAAATAAAATTATGCTCAAGACATCAGCAGAGGCAATGGAAAATGGCATGATGAGATGTGGACCTTACTCCTTGCCCATATTCGATAGAACTATCAGATATTTTGAACACAAAAACAGTTTTAAGATTTCATTCCTATTTTGAAATAAAATGGGATGGTTGAGTGATTTCTTTTTAAATAATTCATACTTTGACATTATTGAAACAAGTCATTTACACGCAATATATCTCCACATCATGTAGAGTACACTTGACTCTCGCTATGCCGAAGTCGGGTATATCGAAGTAATGGAAACTTCGAACATAAAAGTTAATTCCCTTTTCAAATTTGAGATACAAGATTTTTCTTAATTGAAATGCATGAATGTATTTACAAACTTAAAGACAGCTACATGCAGGTTGAAAGTAATGTTGGAATCTCCTACTGGAGAGCTTTCAGCATTGTTTTTCACCTGTATCTAGTTATAACTAGTCAGAAGTGTACATCTTATAAATCGGGTTACTCGAATATCTTTAATCTGGAAATAATTTGTATGGTTTATGAACTTCGACATTTCGAGATTCCACTGTTCTTCGAAGGAGATTGTCAAATGTGTTTGGCATGTGTTGTACTATATTATTTTTCTTCTATCCTTTTGTTCAAATAGCGATAATTATGGCAAAACTCTTATAACGAGCGAACGTTATAACTGTTTTTGTGATCAAAATATCTGATAGTTCTATCGAATATGGTCAAGGAGTAAGGTCCACATCTCATCATGCCATTTCCATTGCCTCAGCCGATGGCTTGTATAATTTTATTTTTGCATCCATTGGCATGACCATCTAATAAGAAGCCACGGCCGTTGTCTTGAGCCGTTTTCTAACCCCATTCGTATTTTATCGTTGATAAAAATGTTGTGTGTTCATGTGGGATGCTGTAATTTGGAATAACTGAAGACAAATGATTAAAGATTTCAATAAACTGTTGTTCTTATTTATCTTTGGTCTAAATCATGAGTTATTAAGAGTTTGACTAAGATAGTGGTGAATTTTGTTTGATTTTTGACCACATTTTAACGGATTTCTTGAAAAGTAAGCAGCTAGAAAGGTAGGGATTACGTTCACAAAGTCCTTCTTACATAGGCTCTCAAAGAACACACTCAAACCTGATCAATTCAATACGTAAAATATAAAGAATAGGGAAATACTTACACTCCACTTTTAACCGACATGTATACAGTAGCGCGGCCGATGTATGAACCGCAGACGTTGCGTTTGTCGATTGAACGGTGGGCAGAGAAAGCCCTTTTTTACCTGATTGGGCAACAGGCGGTGCAACCATTTACTTGGACAGACTGGAAATGTCACAGCAAAAGGCGTTGTTAATAATTTATAACATTATACACTGGACATTTTACAGCAAAAGGGGTTGTTAATCATTCTTTATATTCTACACTGTAAATTTCACAGCAAAATAAATTGGTAATCATTTTGAATATTCTACTTTTTTTATGCTTGCTTTAATAATGTCAGACATTCCTTCCGACAATCGTTCAAAAACTTGCCAGACCAATATAAAGTATACAGGATCAATAAAATCATTTTTGCGAACCTCTATAAAGGTATTTTAGTTGTAAACATTCCATAGCATAAAATAATACAATACTTTATTATATACATGTACCTGCTTTATGTTCCCTAAAAATACATGTTGAATCAATCGGTAAAATACAACTGCACAGAAATAATTCACGTATTATGCTACTCGATAGTTTTCCAATTCCGTATTACCATACTAGCCAGACTACTTTAAATGACGTCACTTTGAATGCAGATAATTATAAGAGCATTCTTGGTTAATTATGAAGCTTAAACTCATTTTTTTAACTTAAATGATTCAAAGTTGTATATAATTTATAATTATAATAAAAGGAATATTACCCAAGTCAATTGTTACAAGTGTTTGTATCAGTTTCGTGGCTTGCACTATTTCATATCACACTCGAGGCTCTGCCTCTCATGAGATATGTCATCACACAAGCCACTTGACCGATACAAACTCTTGGAACAATTGACTAGCGTAATATTCCGTATATACACTATATAAAAAATATAGAATTGTATAGTTGAACTTAATTAATACCAAACTAAGGCCCGATGGTATGCAGTGAAATCAACAACAGAACTTAAATTTAAGCTTATGTGGTATTGATAACGTTGTTGTCGTATGTGTTAGGATTCTATGGCTTATGTTTTAATGTTGTTGTTAACAGTTACACCAACCGTGTGACTGAGGTGCATCATGTTTTTCATGACCAATAGCTGTTTTAATTTTGATTTATAACGGACTAGAATGACTTTGTCATGGTTGACACATGAAGGTGAAATCAAACTATAACAATTAGATTTAGAATGTGAAGATAAAACAAGGCTTGTCACCATAGGATGACATATGCCCCCTTTTCCCACATTTTTCTAAACCTTAACGCAAAGTGTTTTTCCACATTTTTCTAAACCTAAACAGGGGTGTCAATTGTCCCAAATTTGAAATCCTGAAAAATGTATCTGGGGCCTGGGGGCCGATAGGGCCCCCGGTGGGTTCAGGGCAAAAGCCTGGCCAGGGGTCCAGGGAGCCCCCGGAAGCTCCTGCATTTTAGCTTATTTGAAACAAAGAAGTCACTTCTCCTGAGCTTAAAGACGCCTGTATTTTTAAGTGATTCAAAACAGAAAAAAAGTTAGTTTTGCTAGAAAATATCACAATCTATTTCTTTAAAATTTCATGTAGATGCATGGGTCTGAGGTGGAATGTCCATGTCAGGGGCGAAGGGCCCGCGCCCTAGCTTAATGTATAATTTCTGTGCAGTACATGTTTTCTTTACAGTTTTAATGAAAATCTNCCCCTAAAAAACTCATCGGATTAACATTGATCTCAAAATCGAACCAGGATGGCTAAAATCCGGATTTCCGGAATAATCCGGAAAATTGACACCCCTGCTTAATGCAAAGTGTGACGGAATTTCAGACGGACAGACAGACTGTGCAATATGCCCACCTTCGGGGGCATAACAAATGTTTGAGAATGTAAACAAATATACGGCAGATCTGTATTTAATTGCTCAGATAAAAGTTTATGTATTTACGTACGTATAGAATTAAGACTTCATAAAATCTATTGGACGTATCTTTTGTTGATATATCAAACCAATTTAAAATGTGTTTTATATCTTCCATCGAACCGATAGTTCTTTGTATTAAATCAGGGGATTAACTTGATACTTAAAAGCAAGTGACTGGGGCTGCATTTCAGAATGGTAATATGCTTCTTCTTGTTTTTGTAGGTGAAAGTTTGCATAAGCTTCAGTATACTTCACAACATCAACAAATAATAAATTAATATCTTTCATCTACATGTATAATGTATATAATATCAAAGGCAAAGTTCAGTCTAAAACGGAAGGGTAAGGGAAACTTACTTTTCACTATAAATACTTCGACTCTTGCTGTGTTTTGGGATGTGTAACATGTGTATTCTGCTTGATCACTCCTGTCAGTGACATTCCTCTTCAGCGTCTTCGTAGTAATTGTAACACCTGGATCACTTTGACTAATAGCGCTTGCAGTTGTTATCTGAAACAGAAATCCAAAAGTTTAATAATTTATATAAATTTCAATAACTTCACAGATTTTGCAATGGACTGCAACTTTAAAAATCAATTATCATTTGTCCGACTCAATGGAGACATCACATTCCAAATCAACTTGTTAATTTTAGCCGTTAAACGGACATCACAGTTCTCTGGTCTGGGGCAATGCTTATGTTTTACAAATTGATACATGTAAACATCTGACTGTCCATACATTTCAAAAACAATTCATTGTCTGCCCTTAGGCTTAACTTATCATAAATTGTATAACATCACTTAAAATTGCCACAACTTATGGCATTTGCATGCAGTATAAAACAAGCAAATTCGTTGAATTGATATCCCCCGCCTAACTAGAGCTTTGTCACATTTTTTTTTTCAAGAAACAAAGGGCCATTACTCCGTTATTAACCAGTGGAGTACAATGCCATTTGACTTGCATCATCCTCTTATCCTTATATATACTCATACCAAGTTTCAATGAAATCCGCCAAAGAACTTCCAAGATATGGCTCCGGACACAAAAGTGCCTATAGTAAAAAGCATTTTTTCAAGATACAAAGGGCCATAACTTCGTTATTAACAGATGGTGTGCAATGCCATTTGGCGTGCATCATCCTCTTATCCATATATATACTCATACCAAGTTTCAATGAAATCTGCCAAAGCAATTCCAAGATATGGCACCGGACACAAAAGTGCCGGCCAGACAGCCAGTCGGACAACGCCAAAACAATATCCATCCGCCTCTGGCGGGGGATAAAAATTAAAGTACAGTCTAACCTGTCAATAAAGACCACTCAATGGATTTGGTCGTTGTGGTCTTTGTTCAAAGATGGTCTTTATTTGCAGGGTCGATTTAAACTTTAAAAAATATGCTTGTAGGCTCTGTACAGGAACCTTATCTATGCATATTCGCTATTGTTTAAATGTTTGAATACTTATGCATGTATAATTAAATTAAGGATTGAAAACACTGTTTTTTTTATTTATTTATTATTTCAATTCCCTTATGTTTGTATTATTTATTTCATTCATCATATACATGTACAGTGAAAGGTTTACAAATTTTCTCATCTGAGTCCTGGGACTCAATAACTTGCAAATCTATGAGTCCCCAAATTGAAAGAATGAGTCCAAATATTAATTTATATTATTTTTTTAGAAATGTCAATGCATTTTTGGGACTCACATAATATAAAAATTTGCATCCCCAGAGGTTTTTGTGAGTCCAGGACGCAGGACTCGCAGGTAAAAAAATCACTGTCATGTATAAACAACTATTGACATACATGTATATGCACAAGTACTTATACAGACAACAAAGTACAAAATGCAAATAACATTGCAAACATTTATACATTAATCACTACTACACAACCAGTAAAGTTGACAATAAAGAACAATAAATGACAATTTCTATAATCTATGGATGTCTTATCACGGAGAAATTTAATAAAGGAATGAATATCAAAATGTATGTGTGTAATTGACATCGTAATTGTTACGAAACCGTACATTTCCTTAATGAGTTGATGAAAGCCCCAAACTGCTCTTTGATAATTGGCAATTATTTCATAAATCGCGAGTCACAAAAGTACAAAGGAAACTTCTTACACTTTCGACAAACTATCAAATGCATTAAAGAAGCAGGCGGCTACCAATTAGCAATGTGTGTTAAATAAACAAACAACTGCTATCGAAAGTAAACTGTCACTTGCCAATATCACCATAGCGACGGACGAGTCCACTGGTAAGTAGTTTATCACGTGACTACCATCGCGTCATGGCGGCCATTTTTTTTATTAAAAATTGCGAAATCGTGGATTGTAAGGATTGAAGTGGTCGTTGTTAGCCATAAAAATTGATTTTTGCGAATGTAAAATGGCGGTCTTTGTTTGCAGGTGGGCTTTATTCGCAGGTACAATATATAGTGAAATCGTTCGTGAGGAAATCAATGTAGTCTTTATGGACAGGTGGTCGCTATTAAAAGGTGGTCTCTGGGACAGGTTGGACTGTAGTTTTCATTATAAACCAAACTTTAAATCACCAGATTCAGGGTCTCAGAAAAGCAGAATTAATGGGTTTAAACACAACGGTAAATGGTGCTTTTTTTTTTCAAATAACTTTTTAAAACAATTTTTCTTAAGAATTTTAACTAGTGCATTAAAGATAGTTTTTTATGCTGATTATTGCAATGTGAAATACATCAGAATTTCTTTATTTAATAAGCCTGTGTTCTTGTACAAAAATCCAATGTGTACAGCATTCATGTACAAGGTTATGATTCACGCAACGTGAAATTTTAAAACCGATTTCAGGATGTATTCTTAAGTCTTTTATGCACTAAAGATTTTTGTAAATGTATCCCAATTACTTGAGATATTTGCAAAAAATAAAATTCTTAGCGATGTGTTTACATTCTGTCCAGCCCGTGTGTAAACCCCTAAAAACCCTGTTGATCCTGCACCCTGATTTAGCAGACATGTGTATATGTAAGCCTAAATTTGACAAATGACGGATATCGCAAATCAATCAAGAGTCCCAGAGAAGACAGTTTTTTGAGTGACTGGGTATGACACAACTACATGTAGATACAACTTCTGACCAAGTTTGGTGAAGATCGGATGAAAACAACTTGAGTTAGAGAGCGGACAACCAATACGGACCGACAGACAAGCTCAATCCTATATATACCCCCCTAAACTTCGTTTGTGGGGGTATAATAAAATATTGCTTTGTGTAGAGTACCCAAATTGTGCCGTAAAAATCTCCTTAAGCGCAATGTTAACATCACCTACAGCGTTACTGGGACTCATACATCTTTTTGATTGGTTGAGCAGCATTTCATGGGAAACTAATGAGAAAATAGTGTTCATACATGTACTAAAGTAAAATAAGTGGTCATTGTTCAACAAATTGATGATTGACAGGCTTCAAAATGAGGGACTTTTAATTATCAGCAGTCAATGAATCAACAGCTTTTATAAACTAAACAAGAGATGTGTTTGTCAGAAACACAATGCCCCCTACTGCGCCGCTTTGAAATAAAATTTCTATATATCATTTTGCAGGTTTAGAAATTATCTCCCTTTAAAGCTTGTTACTTCCCTTGGATTTAGTTTTTTGACCTTTGATCTGGAAGGATGACCTTGACCTTTCAACACTCAAAATGTGCAGCTCCATGAGATACACATGCCTGCCAAATATCAAGTTGCTATCCCGAATATTGCAAAAGTTATGACCAAACTTTAACCAAGGTTAAAGTTTTTGGTTAAAGTTTTGGGACAGACAGAATGACAGACAGGCCAAAAACTATATACCCCCTCTTCTTCGAAGAAGGGGGCATAAAAAAAGATTCTCATGCCCTATTTTACTGCCCAGGTGGATATAAACAATTTTAAAAGATGGTGAAGATGTTTTGAAAACTGTACGACTAAGAAAGTGGAAACAATGAATAAGCCGCACGAGCATCCTTCCACCCACCCTCAAAATGATCCCACAATTAGACCAAGGGTGTACCAATAATACGTAAAAAATGAAGCAAACTTTGGAGACAAAAAAGTATTCAAGAAATTATGGTATGTATTCATTATGTAAGAAAACAAAACAGGTTCACTGCAGACATTCCCAAAAGTATTTTTAGTCCACAGGATATCCGGTCCTGTAGACTTAGATAACTTGCAGGACCAGACTGGGATTCATAGGACCAAAACATCACTGCACAAACGTATATATATATCAAAACATTTGCGAAGTTAAGTGTTTGCATTCGGCAACAACTCAGGTGCTCCATAAATATTTAGTGTGTTTTTTTTTAACGCTGATAAGCTGTATGGTTACATATTTGTGCTGTTAATTCCAGGGGTGTCAATTGACCCAAATTTGAAATCTCGAAAATAAAGCCGGGGTCTTGGGCCGCAGGTCCCCAACGGGGATAAAGGGCAGAGCCCCTATGCCATATGGGGGAAACCTCAAGCCATAGCATATTGTACTTTTTTTTATAGCGTTTCTAGTTGAAATGTGAAATATTATAAACAAGACCATCCGTATCACCGCATGTGTATTGTCATTCTATAAAAATGTTATCAAAAACTTCGAAAATAAAATAAAATCGACAAATCATACTGTATCCAAACAACACTGTCCGAAAACATGTACGTGTTTTGCACATGAAATAAAATGTGCGTTATGCATATCGTTTGCCTTTCATAACGAAAACCAGTTACAAGTATCCTAGCAAATATGTAATCAATATATAATTTGGTTAACATATATTGCTCTAAGGTAGCGCACCCGTAATGATTTCCCGCGATTTCTTTGAAGATCAGCAATGATCGTAAATGATTGGTTATTTCCAAGAGATGAATTTTATTTAAATTTCTAATTTAAACAGGTTCTTATGTGAAGTTGCCTTGGCCTAGTGGTTCAAGCGATAGACTAGAAATATTTTGGGATCTTCCCGCGCAGGTTCGAATCCTGCAGGCGACGCTCTTTGGTTTTGTATCGTAATTTGATTTAATATAGCATATATAAGCTATATTTTTTTTGTTAAATAGTAGTCCAGTTTTCCAGCAATAACACAAAAATTGCAATAACTACCTGTATAAACCAAGCTTTGCATCGAAGTACAAAATTTTCATATTTTCACTAGCGCCATCTTGACTTGATCTTGACTTGATCTTTACTAAC
This sequence comes from Dreissena rostriformis, assembly GCA_007657795.1. Classification (NCBI taxonomy): domain Eukaryota; kingdom Metazoa; phylum Mollusca; class Bivalvia; order Myida; family Dreissenidae; genus Dreissena; species Dreissena rostriformis. The sequence goes on along the minus strand of VMBQ01005610.1, from coordinate 14,235 downwards.
TTGATCCTGAGTTTATTTGTCATCTGCTGCGGGATTAGTCCTAGTAGCTGGGGTAGGCAGCAGGCGGCTAGAGCGTCTAACCCCTGATTTCCACGCTCCTCTGTTCTGTGGGTCTGTGTCTCCCATGCCAAAGGTCACAGTGCAGATCATCCTTAATACAGTGAGAAAACATTTTTCTTGGTCTACCTCTAACACCAGGGATGGCCATCTTCGTGATTGAATTGATGCCAGAGGTGGCACTCTGCCCATACATGCCCATACCACCTCAGGCGTCTGGCTCTCAGTGATGCAGTGACTTCTGGTATCCCTAGTTCAGTGCTTTCCACAGGAAATTGTTCAGGCGGGCCGGGGGTGGTTTTGTTTGGCATAACCCGACCGACCCACTAAAATCGGCCCGACTGATTTTTTTTTTTGTCACTTTCCAAAAAAATTTTTTTTTTGCTCGCCGAAAATTCTTTCCGCTAAATTTTGCCTTTCGGCTATTTATCCTTTCTGGTTATTTGCATGATTTAATTGAATTCTCTTTCAAGGATATCTAGAATAGCAATGAACAAAACGCGTACCGGTATTTATTTGAGTCGCCTATTTATTTGACATATGCATATGCGATTAATTAGACTTTAAATACAATTAAAACGCTCCTGTTTTTCTCGTATTCCTTTTAATTAAAATACGCTGCTCTCGTTCAGGATAGTTCGGGAGTTAAAAACAAATTGATTAATTATCACTGTTCAATTTAATTCGGCAATCGGCAGAGATGTGTAATATTATCGCCATATAACTAATTATTTTATTATACTCTTTAATTCAGATCGGTAAATATTCGGAAGAAAGATGAAAAGTGGTCAGCTTAGAAATATTTATTGACGGGTATTGTCACGTTTTTGTTTCATTTCTTTATCTCTAGCGACCGGCCGCTATTTTGAAGGCAGACTGCGATATTTAATGTGTATTCAAATTATACAACATCTGCGCATAAATGACCCAATATTATCCGATTGCTCCACCCTTTCTCACGTTTCATTCGACAACGTCATGTCATGTGAAAGCGAGTTCAATGTTGATTGGCCAGCTACCATGTGCACTTCAATAAAAATAAGGTCAGGTCAAGCGATGTCTAATCGTGTACAGACCGGGTTTTGTTTAGTTAATTGTTCGAATTGCGAACACTTTCATTGAAACAAAGAGACAAATATAGAAAACCAGTCCGGATTAAAATGGTGGATGTTTTCAACGAAATTTTACTAGATTTTCGAATTTTCGCAATTTAGATTTTTCTTGAGCCAAATTCTCAATATTTTTGCAAATGGCGCAGATGGCTCAAATGGCGAACGACAGCACGAGCATTGCGAACATGTTATTATTGGAATAAATGCTCACTATTACAGGGCTCGCGCTGTCGTTCGCCATTTGCGAAAATATAGCGAATTTGGCTCAAGAAAAATATAATTTGCGAATATGCTAAAATCTCATTAAATTTCATTGAAAACATCCGCCATTTTTATCCGGATTTTTTTTTTTTAAACTATTTTTTCTCTTTGTTTCCATGAACGTTTTGAAGCACATATGGTAGCTGGCCAATCAACATTGAGTTCGCTATGGGGTAATATTGTGTAATTCATGCGCAGATAATGGAATACACAGTTAAAATTGTCGTCTGCCTGCAAAATAATGGCCGATGGCAAAAGTAGTATAAAAAATAAGCAAATGAAAATAAGCGTAACACTCAATAAATTATTTTTAAGCTGATCACTTTACAACTTTCTACCGGCTATCGATCTGAATTAAAGGATGATAATTAAATAATTAGTTACATGTCGAAGATGTTACACCTTTCTGTTCTTGATTGAAATTAAAATGTTATAATTACTTTGTTGTTTTTTACTCACAAACTATGCTATTGTAAAGTAATATGTCAACCAAATAGTAAATTAATTACGTATTTGCTAGGTTACTTGTTTTCATTTTCTGTAGTCAAACAATATGCACATTTTCATGTGCAAAATGCGTACAATTTTTCGGACTCTCGTTTTCGGATAAAGTATTTTTTGTCGATTATATTATATTTTCGATGTTCTTTATACAAAAAATAGACTTACGGATACACGTGCGGTGATACGGACGGAAAGAAAAATATTTAACAATTTTACTCCACGAGGCAGAAGACTTTGAGCTTTATTTGATAATTACCTTTCAGTTTGGTATATGTTGGAGATCAATTTCAGTAAAAAAAATACTAAAAAAAAATAAAATCCCTACCTACCTACCCACCCAAATTTACCTGGGTCGGGTTATGCCAAACAAACAATTTTTTAAGGATGGCCTCAAATACAAATCGTAAAAACGATAAAACGAACCTTATCTGTTGCGCTGTGATTACATAAAAATAATTTGCTTTTGGAGTGAGCTTAAAATTGTCAGTTTGTCAGGAAAAAGGTTCAATCTAGGTTAGCATATCACATTCATTCTGTTGAGGTCAATTAAATGTCATGATTAATGACACTTCTGTATGCGCATATATGTGGCATTAATTTAGGGTATTATCAGTGTTATAAGGTCTGGTCAGTAATTAAAACAAATATATATACAAGCTCAGTTGCTAGAACGCTGAACCACAGACATCAGGGTCGGTAGGCTTGATTCTTGGCCCGGAAACATAATTTATTTAGGGTTTTGGTAATTACATTATGTA